>ML315724.1:0-27919 GCA_005239505.1 Nicotiana paniculata
AAATAGCTATCATATTGAGACTACAAATGATTGGAAGATTGAAAATCTTCATGTTTCCACAATTATAGGGGGTAAAATAATATATATGTGCGAAGTTACCCATCTTATTTTTTAATTTGTACTACATCATGTATCACAGTAAACCAAAAGTTTATTAATGCAAAAGCAGTCACAGTAAACCAGAAGTTTTACTGAGGCAAAAGTAGCTACAGTAAATCAGAAATTTGCTAATACAAAAGTAGCCATAGTAAATCAGAAGTTTACTAATGCTAAAGTTTATGTTATAGTACACCAGAAGTTTACTAAGAGATAGCAAATGCCATGATAAACCTTAAGTTTCCATTTTCCATTTTTAGATGAGCTATTTGAGAATTCAAATAAGCATATACTGAAGAACTAGAAGATTCTTCAAGAATTTTCTTGTGTTGCTTGTTCTCATAATAAATTGATTATACCAGCTAAATTTGGGACTAAGACCCTAATCTGAAATATATAAAAGGTGAATATGAGCTCATTCACCTATCATACGAACCACTTATAGATGTATATATGAGATGGTTACATGTGCGATTATTGTCAACCTGCAGTTTGGCATTTGAAATTGCTTTTATCAATGAAGAGCATAAATTTCAGATTATGAAATCAAGATAGTTGATCGATGATGCTGGTTTATATCCAAGCTAGTTTAGCATTGAATACCTCCTATTAAAGGCTAAACTATCGCTTATGAGAACAAAGCCTCATGTATTGGTCTAAGATTTTCTAAATTGCATATAGCAACACTTGTATGCATTAAGCCAATAATATATAATAAGTCCTCCCCTCACAATTGATTTAGGATCAGAAACCAAATATTTTTACTACTATCTTTTGATGTGTGGTATATGATTAATATCCTCTACCACAATGCACAAAGATATGTTTCCCAAAGAATATTGAGGATATATGTTAGTTTTTCTAACATTTGGGTGATGGAATAAACAGCTGAAAAATATGCTCTATGAATCGCATTATCATTAGTATGATCCTCACCAGAAGATAATTCAAGTCAAATGCCAGAAGCATTTGTTGATCCATAATTAAATATCATATTTCAGCAAAAAAAATGCTCCTATTAAAATTAAAGTCTCTGAAGGATGGAGTTTACTGTACGCATGAAACGTGGTAGACCAATCGGTTCCAAAGGTAACAATCCTTGAAAAGGATAGGATCAAATGATCAAAATGATCATAATAAGGAGTAAATGAGCCCTAGAAGAGCCCACGACATAACATTTCATGAAACTCTAGAAGAAATTCGGGTACTTGAAATAAGGAAAGTGATGAGATCTCAACAAGTTATGTCGTTTAGGAACCGATATGAAATGATCGTCGACGATATATTTGATATAATGTAGTGCATAATATTGTAAAAGATTGTGAGGATCGGACTTGTAGTCCAGACACCTGAAGATGTCATGCCATTTAAATGTAAGTCATAACCTATATGACTCATTTGATAAATTCTATATGAAGATCCCAGAAGGATTTAAAATGCCTGAAGCATATATTTTAAAGTCTCGAGAAATGTATTCAATTAGATTACAAAGGTTTTTGTACGATTTAAATCAGTCTGGGCGCATGTGATATAATCGCCTCAGTGAATATTTGCTGAAAGAAGGTTACATAAATAATGTTATATGTCCACGTATTTTTTATATGAAAATGTCATCAGAATTTATTATACTTGTTGTTTATGTTGATGACATAAATCTTGTTGGAACTCTAGAAGAGTTTCAAAAGGCAATTGAATATCTTGAGAAAGAATTTGAGATGAAAGATGTAGGAAAGACAAAACTTTGCATGGGTCTGAAAATTGAACTTAGCAGACGGGATCTTTATCTATCAATTTGCCTATACAAAAAAGGGTCTTAAAACGCTTTTACATGGACAAAGCGCACCCATTAAGTACACCAATGGTTGTTCGATCACTTGAAGTAAATAAAGATTTGTTCCGACCTCCAGAAGAGGATGAGGAACTCCTTGGTCCCGAAGTACCCTATCTCAGTGCAATTAGTGCACTAATGTATCTTGCTAATGCTACAAGGACTGACACAATATTTTCTGCTAATTTGCTAGTAAGATATGGCTCTTATCCTACACAGAGTTTTTATCAGGGGGAGTAAAGTATGCAATGTACTCTTTTTTCCTTGCTCAGGTTTTTTTCCACTGGGCTTTTCCTGGTAAGGTTTTTAATGAGGCAGCTTTCAATGTATATTATTATTGTGCTGTTTTTCCTTGACTAGGATTTTTCCCACGGAGTTTTTTTTCCTATTAAGGTTTTAACGAGGCACATAATAATGAACATCCAAGGGGGAGTATTGCGAAAATATTATTGTGGATGTCCATTTATTACTCTGTTGTAGATAATCTTCCTGAAGAAGATTATCCATCTAGTACTCCATTGAAGTTTATACAAGCAGTTGATGCAGGCAGGTTGCAAACAACTCAATGAAATGACTTGCAACAACTTCTTGGTTTGATGCGATTGGTTTAAATCGATCGGAAATAGTGGTGGATAATATTCTCTACAAATTCAACTTTTGAGAAGATGGTATACAAGATTGGAATGCGGAGACTCAAATATTTGAAACAAGGTTTTCATTAGGGGGAATAAAACACGCGATGCACTCTTTTTTTCCTTACTAAGGTTTTCCCCACAGGGTTTTCCTTATAAGGTTTTTAATGAGGCACCTAGCAATGCGTATTACTAAATATGTGTACTCTTTTTCCTTCACTAGGATTTTTCCCACGGAGTTTTCCCTAGTAAGGTTTTAATGAGGCACCTTATCTTATGATGAACATCCAAGGGGGAGTGTTATAAATATATATATTATATTATGGATGTTCATAAGCTTCCTGAAGAAGGTTATCCATATGGAACTCCGTCGTAAATATGTTTATCTATTTGGTACTCTATTGAAAATAAGCTTCCGGAAGAAGCTTATCATTTCGGTACTCCGTTGTGGATAAATATTACCCTCGATAGAAGATTATCTATATCGGGTGCAGTAGCAGCTTACAAGCAACTTACAAGCAGCTTACACATCAGCTTGTAGTAGCAGCTTACACAGCAACTTACAAGCAGCTTACACAGCAGCTTGCAGTAGCAACTTACACATCAGCTTGCAGTAGCAGCTTACAAGCAGCTTACACAGCAGCTTGCAGTAGCAACTTACACAACAACTTCCTTTCTTCTATAAATAGAGGAGATTTCATTTCATTATGTACATCAGCTTGAAAATTGAATAAGACATCAATCTCTCTCTCTATACTTGTCTTCGATTTCTTTACTATAAAATCGTTATTTTATAACAAATTTCAAAATATATAAAGTTAAAATAGTAGGGCGAAGAATATTCGAATTCAAAGGAAAACATTCAAGAGACTTCATACAATTTTCTTAATTTGTTTACTAATGACATCACATTACACATTGTGCCTACGATATGACCCAAAGTTTAAATTTAGGTTTATACAATTAGATTTGTAGCGAAAAAGGTTTAACATAGTCAATATTAACATTCAAATGATAGATCAAGTATATTTAGGGAAAATATCCCACGTGTATTATTGGATCGCAATAATAATATCAATAATGGAGTACAAATGACTTGAGAATGTAAAAGAGAGTAATAAATGACAATAAATGATATTCAAGTAAATAACTATATAGGGGTTACCCGACAAAAGTGAAATTCCCCAATAATTTTCTGACAATGATGGATAATGAAAAGCTTTTGAATATTCGGATCGCTCTTGGATCAGGAAAGAAAAGATGATAATAAGGATGTAAAAATGTGTCTTTTGTATGCATATGATACAAAGAAAATCTTTAGATATTGTTAATATTTTGTTCTTTACAAAAAATGTCGAATCCTCCCTTATAATTACATATTTTTCTATTTATAAGAATACATTGGCCACAAAACCTTAGAATAAATAGTACACATCAAGGAATAGTAATTCTAGAACTAGTTGTTACTGCTCGTCGAGAAAAAGTATTCGTCTTCGTCCTTGTCATCCATCGAACCACCTCAACCTCGTCGATGACCTACCATCTTCTTGTGACATCGACCCTCTGAAACCAGTGTTAATGCATCCTGTTGGCGACACGAGGCAGGTCTCGAAGACTTTGTTTCCTTTGACCTAGACAACATATAATATGTTGTTTTTCGTCCGTACACCTACATAGTCATATTTTTAAGGCTGCAACCCCATAGTTGAACTTTTTTTGTAATGATATACATACACCTGGTATATAATATTATATAATATTATATACTTATTAAAAATAATATATTAACTTTGTATAAAAATATATAATGATGTATAAGAGATGTTAACACACATCTGCACTATTATACGGAAATTAAATATCGTTCGTACGAACTTCAAGTCATAAAAAATATCACTAACTAACTCAAATTTTCATTAAATAGCTTCGAATTTTAACTACAACTATAAAATGACAATTTCAACGAAGAGCAATCATTAATTTGTCGAAAAATTTAACAAATCACAGACCCATGTATGAACTCTCAAGCTTTTAGAAACTCCAACGATGAAGTTTTTATTTTTTCACTGTAATTCACCCAATAATAATATATAAATTTGCGATCGTGAATTCATTCTTAATCAACTTCTAAGACAAATCTTCTTAATAACATATTAATAGGTAAAAAGACACTTCAAATAGTTCAAAATAGACTAAATTAAGTATGAAAAAAGAATATATGCTAAAATTGATTGAGGAAATACCTACTCACCCATACGTACATCCCCGTAATTGTTTCTTTAAAATAAAATAAAAAAACGGACAAATTAAAAAGCCAAGATGGCAAACTAGGTAGTTGCGTTCCCATAATTTACATATCTATGTAATCTATATACAACGTGTGAAGTAACCTTAGAGCAACTAATTTTGGAGGATGCAATAGCTAATAATCATTCTTAGAAGTGATACTTCACTTTTCCAACTAGCTAAGTTGCAAAACTCATGTTATTTTTCTTGTTGTTTAGGCTGAATACATACAAAGACACTTGAAGTTTGCACGATTATTTATTTAGACATCTAAACTCGAGGGTGTTCCTATTGAACACTTTTAAGCACTTCTTTGACAATCAACCAAACTTACAAAGTTTGTGCAATACACTCGCTGCTGACGTGGCGAATGACGAATAAAAAAAAATGACATATATTATTTTGAGTAAAAAAAAGGAAAAACTATAGTGTTCTTCACTATTTTCATGTGTGTTCTTATTCCAAACACGATTTTAATCCAAATTTTTAAGAGAAGCTCCTCCAAATTTGTTATAATTTCAGCTAAAGATTCTCCACGACGACCCAAAGATAACCCAAATATTAATTTCTCAAACTTTCATCAAATCAAGTAACACATTTTAAACCTTCAAGCTTTTTAAAGACCCCATTAATGGTGTTTCGATTTGGAATGAAGAACACGGGCTCATTTCAGTTTTAATCAATAGGGGGAGTGCTTCTGGATAAGAGTGGCGACTGAAAATGGGTGGGGTGAAGAGAAGGGTTCGGCCATGGGGCTTAAAGAGGAGGGTGGCAGAGGATTTGGTGGTGAGGAGGGGGGAGCTTAGCAGCGGCGTGTAGTGGAGAGAAAGAAGAAAAAAAAGAAAAAGAAGAAGAAGGAGGAAATAAATCAATGGTGGAGGCACAACAATGGTGAAAGTGGAGGAAGCAATGGTGGAAATGGTGGTGGAGAAAAAAAAGAAGAAGAAAATAAAAAAGAACTCTGTTTTTTTGGGTCTTCACGTGCTTATATTGGGTAAAACTCACTTTATGTGCCAACTCAGCAAAAACTGCTTAATTAGAATAAGTTTCGGACATTATAAATATTCAATAGGAACACCCTTGAGTTTAGGTATCTAAACGAATAATCGTGCCGACTTTAAGTGTTTATTTCTTGTTGTTTCTCTATGTGCATGTCGCATCATGTGCACTCAATAATACTGGTACGACTTTCCCATAGAGCACCTTAATTAATATGCCTAAAGGGAATCCAAAGCTTCATATTTTCTGTTGGTCTTTGCTAATATCTTTTATCTAAAGCTTTTGCTTTTTCTTCATCTTCATCTACATAAAGCTCTTTATTAAGAACAACTTAATTATTGCCCTTCCTTTCACTCACCTCATTTATTCTTTTTTGACATTTATACGAGTGTATTTAACCCGTAACTAAATAGTACTTTAGGAGACTTACGGGTTTGTTCATAGTGTAAGTGGACTCCCTTTTTTCACAAACTAAAACCCCTAAAAAATACAGAGATATCTAACTCTAGCCGTTCTCGAGACGATTTAGAGTGTGTTTGCCCAAAATGGTGTTTTATACAAACAATGTTAGGATTCGGGTTAGACGGACTAATGAGCTTTATAATAAGCCAGCACCCCTTATGAATTTACTTGGCTCATAAGATATAATTTCCAACATACACCAACTAACTTGGTCAAGAAGACTCCTCCCCATTTGACTGGTAGCTGTGAGATCGAACATGACTAGAGTTTCTAATATAAAAAGAAAAGCATTAATTCCACAAAGATGTTCAATGAAAACCTTGTACGATAATACAAATTTATAGAGTCTTAAACCACATCTATACATGCATAGCTAGCTAGCCGATCCATTCAACGACTAATATTTGTCTGAAGTAGAAGTATCAGGTATATGATAAAACCAATTCAATATATGCAATGAGACATTTGTCTTAGCAATTTAACCAGCTTAAGTTCTCAACAGATAGCTATTTTTGCAATTGCTTTAGTGAGGTTAATGTTAGGTAAATATTCATCAGAAATAGGTGCAAAAGCCAATTTTTTCTTTTTGTGTTTATATACGAAGTGGCCACATGAACTCTCGTCCTGGCTTCATTCTTTTGTACTCAGGAAGTCTCAATAGGCGCTGACGTCCCACTACTCCATTCCCTTTCCCAAAAGCCACCCTAATAAAAAATACTTGGAATTTTTAACTTTTATTGTCAACCTATCCTTTGGTTCTTTTTGTCTTTTACTTTAATCATTTTGGCATTTGTTAAAGTGAAACAGAAAAGGCTCTGGCATGTTAAGGTGGTTGAGGAATCTCTTAATTTCTCACATTTAGCAGAAAATATTATTTGCAACGAATTAAAGTAAATATCATGTACAGGAAAAAGATCAAACTTACAAAAGTAAAACTTATAGAAAGATGGGAAGAATGCAAAGCAAAAATGTGTTAAGTTATATTCCAAAGTTTCAATTATGATAATGTTATCTTTTTTAGTTTGCAGGTTTGCAAGAATTGAAATAAGCAAAAAGGAAAGAATACCAATGAGAAGCTGTCCAAAGATATGATTGCTGAATTAATGGACAAGAAAAAGGAATCACATTTTAGCACATTTATTCGGCCTCAATTAAAGGAGATCAGATTACTAATCAAGGAAGCATTTGCCAACAAATATTCAGTATCCTTAAATAAGCTCAATCAAGGCTTGAATGTCTCCTCAATATAAGCATGTGACAAGGAAAGTCACGATCGAATCCGGCCCCTCCCAAGAGCAGGATTAAAAAAGGCACCCCTTGGGTCAAATCCCTTTGAATATCTCGTGCCTCTATTTTCGGTCAAGACTCAACGACTCTCTCCTCTCCTATAAGAAGTCTGCTAACATCAAATGGAAGACTTGCGCAACTACACATATTATTTTCTAAGTCTCTCTACTTCTTAGCCTAAATACTATAATCCTTAATCTATCTGTGTCTCAAAAGATAGGAAGAATTAGAACACAAAAGAGAGTTGTGTCATTATTCAGAATTCATTGTTGCTACACTTCGTTGGTGGTGAACAAATCAAAACCATTTGTATTGTAATACTTTCAAGATCTAAAGGGAACCCTTGCGACCCAAGAAAAACTAGATGTAAGTACCAACCGAACCAGTGTAAAATTGATGTGTGTCATTTTCTTTATATTCACTGTTATCTTTCACTCTTCTATTTGTTTAGTCAACTAAAATCATCGTTAGTCGACTAATTTTTTAATAGACCACAATTCACCCTCCTCCTCTTTCACTATCAATTGGTATCAGAGCAAGGCTCACAATCTCTGTTTAACAGCTGGTGAGAAAAAGATTATGGGATCTACTGTTGTTGGTGCACTATTTGAAGAAGGAACCTCTCAGGTTCGACCTCCTTATTTCAACTGTCAATACTTTTCTCACTAGAAAGTGCGTATGGAGATATACACGATGTCATATGACATTAAAGTTTGGCGTGTGATCAAAAAAGAAAATTTTCCAATCCCACCAAAGAAGGATGCAAATGTTCAAGTCATCGTATCAACTGATTCTCTTGAATAAGATGACTACACTGATGAACAAGTTGCTTTCATAACTGTAAATGCCAAATCAAAAAATCTACTGTACAACGCCTGTCACACCTCCTTTTTCTCGTAGGGGGGGGGGGGGGGGGGGGTTTTCCAATTTAAGNTGACATTAATCGAAATGAGATTATTTATTTATAAGGAGTTGCCACTTGAAATAATTTATGGTGTCCCAAGTCACCGATTTATTTTAAAATCCCAAATCGAGAAAAATTGACTATGTTTTAAAGTCTGCGAAAATCAGAAGACCGGGTAAGGAATTCTGTTAACCCGAGAGAAGGTGTTAGGCATTCCTGGGTTCCGTGGTTTTAGTAAGGTCACTTTACAATCCGCACTTGGCTTACTAATTGATTATTACGCATTTTAGAACCTACGTGCATTTTACCCTTTACCGCTTTTAATTGCCTGATTATTCTACTATGAAATTATCTTGAAACAAATCACGCGTACGTGTATTCATTTTATTTACTGCGCTAAAAATCATGTCGCGCATGCGTGTACATAATTAATAGTATTTAATTAATATTAAAATTATTTAACTAAAGTCACACGAAAGTGTACCTTGGTATTATTTTGAAATCAACGCTTAAATCATGTCACGCGTACGTGTACCCAATTTATCACGTTTAATTATTTAAGAAAAATTTGGCTAAAGTCGCATGAACGCGTACCTTGATTTATTTTCTTTAAAAAGAATCGTAATTATGTCACGCGAACGTGTACATAATCACGATGATAGATTAAGTCGTGCTAAAGCATTTCTGCGAATATTCATTTCATAAAACGTAATCGTGTCACGCGAACGTGTACATAATCACGACAGTTTGATTAAATGCGTGCCTAAAGTAAGCTACAACGTTCAAGTTAATTAATTTCATAAGCTAATTTGAAATTATTGTAAGACTAAAACGAGAAACATATATTCAATTTCCATGACTTCAACAATAGCGAGAGAAACCAAATCAACTAGGAAACAAGACACATGATCAATGTCATAGCAACAAAACATTCACAAAAATAGAATAGAGCACGCAACTAATATAAAAAGCAGTAAATAAGAAAGTGGACCATTATATTGTCAAATGAAGCTGAAAATTTGCAAGTCAATCGGAATAACGAAGAAACAATCATTGGACTGAAACGTCGAAATCACGAACCGGAATCTCGAGTCAGCACCGGAATCAACCTCGGCGTGCGACTGAACAAAGACCTCCAATGTCGTCCATTTTACCAATTTCAATGCTAACACTAAATCCAAACATTTTCTTCAACTATAACTTAACATTTTCCTTCTATTTTTTGGATGAGTCAAAAAATCAATTCCAACTCCAAAATCTCTCTGTTGGATCCGAACTTAAAATTACATTAAAGTTTCTGTCCAAATTTCATTTCCCCCATTTTTTTTGTGCATGCGTCTGGAGTCTTGACCCTATACTTGGAAGGTCTTTTTATATTGAGAGGAGTGGGGGAAGTGGAGAAGGGATGTGAAGGAGTGGGGGTGAGGCATGAGTGAAGTGGGAAAGTCGTGTGCTAGTTTTTATATTTTTTTTATAGTATTATATATATATCTTCTTTTTTTCCTTCTATTTAAACATAGGAACAAAACTTATATTCTAAGAATGTGAATATTTTTTTTTTTGTAGTTTTTAATTTCTTAAATAAAACCTATTAAGAGTAAGATAAAAATTTAAAATATTAAGATTAGACCTAAAAGAAATATTTACACCAAAAATAGTATAGGATTTGGATGTGGTCAAAAATTAGTTGTTCACAACATGCCACTCTTTTCTTGGAAACATGGATTTCAGGCAAAGAAAATGAACAAGGTGACTGATTTTTTACCTCACCATTATTTAAAAAGAAAAAAGAAGATAAAAGAAAACAATGTGATCGAACCTTGGTTTTAGGCAGCCTACATATCCCGGGTTGTAAGGGAATCAGGTCACATGTAGTTCAAGTGGAAAATGACTTATAGAGTATGCTTAGATGGAGAGCCGACTGAGGTTCCGTCAAGGTTCCGATCCGCGGTTCCTACTAGTACATCATGATAAAAAGAAAATTACATACTCTTGAAATCTAAGAGTTACAAAATTCCTATCTATATGCCATCTGGAGTCTTGTCTTGATTCTTGAGTTGCTTCTCCCATTGACTTTAGACTGAAACTTAATGCTCTGCAATATAACAGACTATGAAATATTTTCATAGGCTTGTTTCTTGATCGGATTATGAGAAGATGGATCTTGATACTCTATGTCTCTGCATACATTATGTCAAAGCTGGTTGCGGCTGGTATTGAGACCAAACATTCCATTTTCTCCGACAAGAGATGGAATCTTATTTTTTGCACATCCAATCCATGCTTTGCAGAAAAACCTACAAGCCATCACAAACAAACAACACAAACAAAAATTTTCTGCCCCAGTTTGTACTAGGAAATTTTTGTGAGTTATTAAAAACACAATAAACTATCTTTGCTATTGCGGAATGAAGAATTGAAAGAGAAATGGGATCTTTTTTTTTAATAGGGAAGGTCGTACCCTATGTTAATATGATGGAAAACAACTAGGGGATATAGTACCCTTTGTTGGCAATAAGATGAGGCTCGTGGCACTCTGAGATGCTACTAGGGAATGTTGTACCCTATGTTGGCAAAACGTAATGCAGCTAGGGGATGTAGTACCCTTTGTTGCAAATAAGATGAGGCTCGTGGCACTCTGAGATTCTACTAGGGAATGTTGTACCCTATGTAGGTAGAAAATAAATACAGCCAGGGAATGTAGTACCCTGTGTTGGCAATAAGATGCATCCAGGGAATGTAGTACCCTGTGTTGGCAATAAGATAATGCTTGCATCGTTCTATGATGCTACTAGGGAATAACGTACCCTATGTAGGCAGAAAAAAATGCGACCAAGGGATGTAGTGCCCTGTGTTGACAATAAGATGAGGCTCTTGACTCTCTAAGATTCTACTAGGGAATGTCTTACCCTATGTAGGCAAAAAAGATGCAACTAGGGGATGTAGTACCCTATGTTAGCAATAAGAAATGCAACCAGGGGATGTAGTACCCTGTGTTTGAAATAAGGTGATGCTCAATGCCCACTGAGATTCTACTAGGGAATGTCGTACCCTATGTAGGCAAAAAAAATAATGCAACTAGGTGATGTAGTACCCTATGTTAGCAATAAGAAATTCCACCAGGAGATGTAGTACCTTGTGTTGGAAATAAGGTGCGACCAGGGGATGTGGTACCCTGTGTTGAAGATAAGGTATTGATTCCATATAATGAAACTAAGAATAACATGATTACATGTATATTAGAAGAAAACTAAGGATTTGAGAACTTCACTTGGTGGTGTTCGTCTTTTCACGAACTGTTTCCTAAAATTGTTCTGTTCATGTTCTGAACAAAGAAAAATTTGTTAGTTTTAAAATGATGGTCAGTTTGTGGCCTTGATCTCTTGGGTGACTTGACCTAGTGTCCATTGCACTTGTTAGAACAACTGGCTCTGTCAACGGTCATACGAATTACCGAGAGATTATGTCTTTACTTTCTAGAGATCTTCTTTGTCAACATCAAAGCATGCCTATTTTGCACCTATCCCCATTTGTGTTTGTGGTGCAAACAACCTTGTTCCCAAAATAACTTTTAACTGAGTAACTTTTGTTGACCCTTGACATATTGTTCAGTCCTTCAAGCTTTTTGCTCATCAAGGAAATCAGAGATGGCTTTATGCCTTTGCCAATGCATTTTCATGCCCAGAAAGTTTTGCTTCATATAACAGGGAAATTGTAACAAATTTTGTGGCATTTTCTTTACTTTGCTTTGACAAAATTAGACTGAAGAGGCCTCAAAAAGAATAGTACGAAAGAAAACAAGAAAGTGAACTAATAGGTATTACAACTTAATCAAGAAGTGTACATTTCAAAGAATAAAAATAGAAAGGACTTATCTGGAGGAATATGCTGACTTCAATGAACATGACATGCACTTTGGACTGGATGCCTGATCCTTCTGAACTATCTAATTCTCAAAATCTGTTGTAAACTTCACCTTGAAACCGAGTTCTTTGTCTTAACCATGCTTGGGCTATGATATATGAAGACCTTAATCGATCAACGATGCCCTTTGTGGGTTTTCACCGATTGACCACTCTCATTTGCCTTTCTTTCAACTCACTATCGCCTTATAGTGCCCGTGAGGGTTTTCACCAATAAGACTCTCTCATTTGTCTTTCTCTCAACTCACTATCACCTTATAGTGCCCGTGAAGGTTTTCACCAATAAGACTCTCTCATTTTATTATTCTCTCATTACAATGGCCGAGGCATCACCGTAATATACCAACTTAGCATTCTCGAAAGTTGATCAGAAGGTCTTAAAAGGGAAATATAAAAAGAACTATTCAACTGAATTACAACTTTTGGAATCATTTTGACGGAAAACCGTCGAAAAATAAAATAAAATCGTGCCCCAGTTTCTTTGAATACTGGGAAATGTAGATTTTTGTTTTAGTGTGACCGAACCCCAGAGTGAGGCTGCCTACGTATCCTTTCAGAATCAGGTCGGCCGTAATTCAATTAACATGAACTTGTTTTGATGATTTTTTAAAATTATTTTTCTTTGATTTTTTCTATTTTTCTTTGATTCTTTTTACATTATTTTTTTGTATTTTTTTAAAGTACATTGGTTCCAAAAGAGGGGAAAACAAAGAATATAAACAAGACTTCAAAGGGCTAACTAGGGTTAAAGAGTGTTTGGGTAGCGAGAATGATAGCCTTTCGTCATCCCAACTTGAGACTGCTATGTATAAAAATGCCCCAACAGAGTCATGTCAGACATAGTATCTCTTGACCGCATCCGCATTGACAAATATGTCTGTCACCTTTCCTTCTATATCTGCCAAGTGTAGAGCTCCTTTTGACAATACTTTCTTGACGAGGTAAGGACCTTGCCAATTCGGGGCGAATTTTCCTTTTGATTCTTCCTGGTGCAGAAAGATATGTTTTAAGACAAGTTGTCCTACCTCAAACTGTCTTGGGTGCACTTTATTATTGTAAGCGCGTGCCATTCTTTGTTGGTATAACTGACCAAAACAAACTGCCGCCAAATGGTTTTCATCAATTAACTCAACTGTTCCAGTCGGGACTTAACCCATTCAGTGTCCTCAATTCCTGCTTCAACAATGATTCGGAGAGAGGGGAATCTCAACTTCCGCAGGTATGACTGCTTCAGTGCCATAAACCAGCAAGTAGGGCGTTGCGCCAACTGATGTACGGACAGTTGTCCGGTATCCCAAANTGTATGACTGCTTCAGTGCCAAAAACCATCAAGTAGGGCGTTGCACCAACTGATGTACGAACAGTTGTCCGGTATCCCAAAAAAGCAAAAGGAAATTTCTCGTGCCATTGTCTAGATCCTTCGACCATCTTCCTAAGAATGTTCTTGATGTTCTTATTCGCAGCTTCAACAGCTCCATTAGCTTTGGGTTGGTAAGGAGTAGAATTGCGATGCTCAATTTTAAATTGTTCACATACCTCCTTCATCATATGACTATTCAGATTAGCAGCATTATCTGTGATAATGATTTTTGGAATACCAAAACGACAGATGATGTTAGAGTGAACAAAGTCTACCACTTCTTTCTTGGTGACTGCGTTCAGTGTAATAGCTTCCACCCATTAGGTGAAGTAATGAATTGCAACCAAGATGAATTTGTGCCCATTTGAAGCTTTTGGCTAGATTGGGCCAATGACGTCCATTCCCTAAGCAACAAAAGGCCAAGGAGCAGACATAGGATATAACTCTGAAGGAGGCGAGTGAATCAAATCACTGTGAATCCGACACTGGTGGCACTTGCGAACAAAACGAAAGCATTCTCATTCCATAGTAAACCAATAATATCCTGCCCGGAGGATTTTCTTTGCTAGAACATACCCATTCATGTGCGGACCACAAACTCCCAAATGCACCTCATTCATAATTATTTCAGCTTCTTTGGCATCCACATATCTCAGCAAATTCAAATTCGGGGTTCTTTTGTATAGGATTTCCCCACTCAAAAAGAAACCATTAGAGAGTCGCCTAATAGTTCTCTTTTGATCCCTATTAGCGTGTTCCGGATATTCTCTTGTTTTCATATACTGTTTAATATCACGGTACCATGGTTCACCATCTGGTTCTACCTCAATTGTATTGCAATAACCATGTTGATTCCGAATTTGAATTTCCAATGGGTCAATGTGAGTATTGCCCCGATATGGAAGCATTGAGGCCAGGGTGGCCAAGGCATCAACTAATTCATTGTGAAACCTGGGAATGTACCTGAACTCGATAGACTTGAACCTTTTGCTAAGATCTTCCACACATTGTCTATATGGAATGAGCTTGATATCTCGAGTCTCCCAATCAGCTTGAGCCTGGCGAATAAGCAAATCTGAATCTCCCATCACCAACAGTTCATGCACATTTAGGTTTATTTCCATGTTCAGACCCATGATGCAAGCTTCATATTTTGACTTGTTGTTCATACAAAAGAAACGAAGTCGCGCCGTAGCTGGGTAATGTTTCCTAATAGGTGATATAAGAATTGCTCCAATCCCTACACCTTTGATGTTGACAGCCCCATCAAAGTATAGTTTCCAAGTTTGACTTTCATCTTGGACTACTTCTTCAATTAAATTAACCTCTTCATTTGGGAAATATATATTCAAAGATTCATACTTATCATTAACCGGGTTTTTTGCCAGATGATCAGCCAAAGCTTGTGCCTTCATGGCAGTACGAGTGACATAAACAATATCAAACTCTGTGAGCAGGATTTGCCATTTTGCCAATCTGCCTGTTGGCATCGGCTTCTGAAAGATGTACTTTAGAGGATCCATTCGGGATATGAGGTAAGTTGTATAGGCCAAGAGATAATGCCTAAGCTTCTGGGCGACCCAAGTTAAGGCGCAACATGTCCTTTCCAAACGAGTATATTTGGACTCATAAGTGGTGAACTTTTTGCTCAAATAATAGATTGCTTGTTCCTTTTTGCCGGTGGCATCATGTTGACCCAGAACACAACCAAATGAACTATCGATTACTGACAGATATAAAATCAGAGGCCTACCAGGTTTCGGCGGAACCAAATAGGGGGATTTGACAAATATTCTTTGATCGTATCAAAAGCTTCTTGGCACTCATCTGTCCACTTGATAGCGGCGTTCTTTTTCAACAACTTGAAAATAGGCTCACATGTGGTTGTAAGCTGCGCAATGAACCTGCTGATGTAGTTCAACCTCCCGAGTAAACTCATGACTTCTTTTTTATTCTTTGGGGAAGGAAGCTCTCGAATGGTCTTTATCTTTGAGGGATCCAACTCAATGCCCCTTCGACTAACTATAAAACCCAAAAGCTTCCCAGAAGGAACTCCAAATGCACATTTGGCTGGATTAAGTTTGATATTGTACCTTCGTATCCTTTCAAAGAACTTTTTCAAGTCTTGCATGTGGTCATCTTGTGTTCTGGACTTAATGATCACATCATCAACNTAGTCATGGCCCTCATGTAAGTTGCCCCTGCATTCTTCAAACCAAATAGCATGACCCTATAACAATAAGTTCCCCGTGGAGTTGTGAAGGCGGTATTTTCTGCATCTTCTTCATCCATAAGAATTTGGTGATATCCGGCATAACAATCCACAAAATATTGGATATCATGTTTAACACAATTGTCAACAAGGATATGAATGTTGGGTAAGGGAAAGCTGTCTTTTGGACTTGCTTTGTTTAAATCCCTATAGTCAACACAAACTCTAATTTTCCCATCCTTCTTCGGCACTGGCACAATATTTGCTAACCATATAGTGTATCGGACAACCCTGATCACATTTGCACTTAGTTGCTTCATGATTTCTTCTTTAATCTTATCACTCATGTATGTCTTAAACTTCCTTTGTTTTTGCTGGATTGGTGGAAAACTAGGATATGTGGGAAGCTTATGAACCACTAAATCGGCACTCAAACCCAGCATGTCATCATACGACCAAGCAAATACATCTCGGTACTCGAACAAAACTTGAATTATGGCATATCTCGTCTTTTGTTCAGTATGAATGCTTATTTTTATTTCTCTGGTTTCTTCAGGACTTCCCAGGTTAATTGCCTCAGTTTCATTTAAGTTAGGCTTAGGCTTATTCTCAAATTGATCCAATTCCCTTTTTATTTCCTTTAAAGCCTCATCTTCATCATACTCAACTTCTTGATTCATTATTTCGAGATTAGACAGCTTTTTAAGACCTAGGCATGAATTCCGCGTGCATGTCATGTTTTTAAAGCCAGCATTAACAGAACTGAAAATGATAAGAAATCAAACAAAAATTAGGGGAAAGAAAAGAAAAAATTTTACTATGAAACTGGAACTTCATTTCATTGAATTTGAAAAGATAGAAGGATTAACATCAAAGCAAAGCAATTAAACTAAAATATCTGAATTACAACCCTTAAAATAATCCAGATACAGAAAAAGCAGCAAAACAGACTACCACGACTCCTTCCTGATGGGAAGAGGAGTTGCTTCCCAGTTGTTGAGCGAGGTATCTGGACCAATCAGCTGAAAACTTGCACGTCTAGGGCCCTCACCAACTTGAACCATATTGATCTCATAGAATATCTCCTTGAGACCCTGGCAAAGTTCATCAATGTCATCCTGAGTAGAAGGATTTTGGGCTTCTTCAGATTGCGGCTTGACAAAAGAGTAGGCAATGTGAGGGATTGGTTTGGACAAATTCCAACCATTCTTTTTGCGGGCNTGGCAAAGTTCATAATTGTCATTCTGAGTAGAAGGATTTTGGACTTCTTCAAATTGTGGCTTGATAAAAGAGTAGGCAATGTGAGGGATTGGTTTGGGCAAATTCCAACCATTCTTTTTGCGGGCCTTGGCCCTGTCTATGTTAGTTGATGTTGGTTTAAAACCCAAACCAAAGGTATCTTTCTTAAAAAATGGAGCAATAAGGTTCATAATCCCCTGCAGAGAGGATCCTAATCCTTTTCCTTGCTCATAGCCGTTCCTCAACATCAGTGAAGCTACCATCATGGATGTGGCTGAAAGACAGGGATGCATAATTGGTTTTCCTTCTTCCACTCGGTCCACCTCAATCATCTCAAATGCTTGATATATGAGGGATTCACATCCTTCCTTGGACTCGATACATGTAATGGACGGGTCATTATAGACGGATGAGTCGTCCTCCCCATGAACAACAATTTCTTACCTGTCATACTCGAATTTGACTATTTGATTTAGGGTGGATGGTACAGCTCTGGCCATATGGATCCATGGCCTTCCCAGAAGAAAATTATAGGAGGTTTTCATATCCAACACTTGAAAGACAATGTTAAAATCAACCGGGCCAATTGTCATGGTGAGTTCGATTTCCCCAATAGTGTCTCTTCTAGAACCAGCAATAATTCTGATGTTGACACTACTAGTTCGAATTCTGTTAGTGTCAATGTTCAGCTGTTGTAGAGTAGAAAAAGGGCATACATCTACATTTGAGCCTCCGTCAATAATGACTCCTTTTATGTATTGCCCTTCACACTTGATCATAAGATGCAAAGATTTATTGTGCGCAGCCCCTTCCTCAGGAAAATCATCATCGCTAAAAGAAATCTTATTCACTTCAAAGAATCTTTTAGCAATTTTTTCTAGCTGATTCACCATTATTTTTTCTGAGACATATGCCTCGTTCAAAGTTTTGATCAACACACGACGATGTTCTTCCGAGTGAAAAAGCAGAGATAACAAAGATATCTGAGTAGGGGTTTTCCTTAGTTGGTCAATGATTGAGTAGTCTTGCATTTTCTTCTTAAGGAATTCCTCGGCTACTTTTTCTGCAACTGGTTCTTTCACTGGCAAGTGACTTTCCCTGGCTTGCTCAGCTTTTCTCAATTCCACTGGCGAGTAGCACCTTCCAGAGCGGGTCAAGAACCCCACTTCATCTACTTCTTCAACTATCTCTTTTCCTTTGTATGTCATGACAGTCTTGTTATAATTCCAGGGAATAGCTTTTGTGTTTGTCACTGGGAGCTGTGCAGCAGGTCGGATCACTACCAACTCTGTTATATTTCTCAAACCATTATTCGAAACGATCTTTTGAATGCCCCCGAGGATGTAAAGTTTTGGCCCAACCAATTGAACCTCAAACTTTTTTGTGCATCTAGGAACATAGAGAATCGTTTTTCCAGATGCTGCCAAGTTCAAACTTGAACTCGCACCTTTCAAAATCTACGGTGCCAAATGCGGCGGGCTTACTATCACTTTTGGTTCTTGCCCTATGGTTCCAAAAGCCATCTCTGTCTTGCCAGACTGCTTATAATCCCGATCATCACAAATCATCCCAACAAAATGTGTATTATCATGAGTTGGGAGCGGATTGTTTGTGATATTAGGAGTATCCTCATTGTTTGTTACCACAATTGCCTTTGCTTCTGTTGATCCCAAACGCACATACAAGTATACGTGGTCGGCAAATAATATAGGATTGTAAGTCCAGATATCGTACCCACAGAGACTTGTGATTAACTATCAACTAAATTAAACCCAAACAATTAATCTATTCAAGCGAATACTAAAGTATGAATATTTGACTAAAATTAATCTAGAATAGTAAACTATGAAATTAAAGAAACAATGGATAGTGACTCTTGAATACAATTCTTAGTGCACTAACGAGCCTTTCCATGGCTCCACTCCAAAGTTAATCCCTAATATCTCACCTTACTTATTTTAGCGACTAAATGCTTTAGGAGGAAAATGTGCAAAATTCTCGATTTAAGAACAAAAGAGGGGTACGGCTTGTAATGTGGGTACCAAAGAAAAGGTCAAAAGGCTCAAAGAGCTAGCAATGGAATTTTTTAAATTCTTATGTGACAAGTACATCCATGATCAAGCAAGAAAATGCCTACGTCATCTCCTAGACTAGCATAACCTACAATTTCGCTTCGATTAACACATAGGGAAAGTCCTAGACTACACAGGATAGCATGGAAAATCACTAAATCTCACTCACACATTGCACATGAATCAATCACAACGGTTTTATTTAACTCTCAAGTCAAGCAAGCACACAAAATTGAGAGAATTAAGCAATATCACACTATGTAGCATACAAGTCAAACAACTGAGCTAAGGCGTCATAAAATAGGCTATTTATTTTTCTCAGGCATCACATGTCAAACCAAATATAAGGAAAAGCATAATATATTTCATAACCTAATATGCCGGCATCAAACATGTCATAGGGTATTTCTAAGTTACTCAGTTTCTTCCTAACTACTCTAAAAAAAATAATTTTAAAGTACCCGGTTCAAGTTACACCCTTGGAAAATAACCGGTGCCCAAAGAAAAACCAAGGGATACTACCTAACTATCCTACAAAAAAACAAAAAAAATAATTCTTTTTGGTGTTTTCAAATCGGACTTTATCCCTCAAGAAAATTGTCCAACAGATCCATTGTTGGGAAACTTTCGAGATTTTTCTTAAAAAAAAATAATTTTATACAATTACACCTCAGAAAGTAGTTTCCCACCCCACACTTATAGTCCTCGATGCATGATCACAAAGAAAAACATTAAAACAAGGGTGAGAAATACTCCCTGAGACCCCCTCGGTCCTAGCTCGGACATGATTCTCAATCTTTAGAGTGGGGATGACCTTACACTTAAGCTCAAACATGCCCCTTAACTTCACTTTTGGGTACTCAGACTTCCCCTACTCTGCAAAATTAAAATAACACAAAACTGACACTAAAAAATAATGAAAAGATATACAGGCTGGGTTGCCTCCCAACAAGCGCCTTATTTATAGTCGTGGCACGACTCTGCTGCTTCACCACTTTTCTTTCCAATTTTAGGATATGAATTGCGTCCCCAATTTTGCATCAATTTTTCTATCATGTTCATGGGGTGGTGGTGTAACAATGAAGGAACCAAATCGTAGGTATCGCATCTTGCACTTCTTGGCCCTTAGGTAAGGGATGTCATTTTGTCTCCTTGGCATCACAAATTNCATTAATAATTTGGTCGAATATTTGGATTTCCTCTTTCCGCTCCACAATCTGGCCAGTATCCACAAATATTGATGGTAGGGCATCAGCCACCTCAACCTTTTAATTCAATTGAGTCTGCAGGTCATGGATATCTAAGACAAATTGGTCTATCTCTTGCCTGAGCTCAGTTCTTCCTTCTATCAGTTGCTCTGTCATATTTGAAAGACCATCACGAAGAAACTCATGAGATTTTATTAGTAGAGGTTGTTCCTCTATCCAATATTGGCTCATTATATCTGCTTCTTCAAAATTATCTTCTAGTGGGAACTCGCTCTCTTCGTCGAGTTGACGTTCTTCTTGGAAATTGGCTATTAATTCATCCATTCTAGCCTGGAGTCTTTTGATAGCTAAGGCATCAAGAACGTTTTGCTCGGCTATCATGTTCTGTTGCTCCGCTGCTTGTCTCATCAAGTCCATAATACGAGCCACGCTTTCCATACCCTCCACTTCCTTGCTCCTATTAAACTCATTAACATTATTAGATACATTACAATAAAAGCTCTGAGAAGGATAATAAGAATTAGGACAACCATCCCAATGGCCACCTTGACAACTACACACATTACAAAAATTTCACACAATAGATTGAGATGGACAATATATCCACATGTGTGGTCCTCCACAGTATGGACAAGGATCGTCATAATAAGAATTACCACTACTCGACCATTATCATTCCAAGATGCCATGTCAAGAAATATAGTAAAATATTAAATTAAGATACAAATTAAAAAAAAAAAATTAAATAGACAAAAGTAAAAATTCAATCTAGTAGAATAGTTAATTTCTAAGTCCCCGGCAACGGCGCCAAAAACTTGTTGGTCCCAAAGGCACACGCAAGTATACGTGGTCGACAAGTAATATAGGATTGTAATTCCATATATCGTACCCACAGGGACTTGTGATTAACTATCAACTAAATTAAACCCAAACAAGTAATCTATTCAAGCGAATACTAAAATATGAATATTTGACTAAAATTAATCTAGAATAGTAAACTATGAAATTAAAGAAACAAATTGGCGAAATTAGACACGAATTCAATAAGAGCCGACATTCTAGAGCTATGGGTTAGCTAACAATCCTGTTGAGTTTTCCACTTAAATCGTCTGATTGATTTATCTGGTTTATTGATTGACGAGGTTAATATTGCTTGTAGCCTTCTCCCGAAGTACAACTCGCCTATTCAAGCTAACCTAACACGTATATTCCTATAAAATTAGGATTAACAAGCACACATTAATAATTTCCGTATAATAACCAAGCAAGGCGATTAGGTATATTCCTATCCTAACCGCAAATCCGCTCCCCTGAAGGGTTCTTGCTCTACCCAATCTTATATGCAATCTAGAATTCCCTCTCCCGAGTTCAATCCAAGATTCGTAGATAGTATTCAATTGTGATCAAGCAATTGAATAATTAAGCACAAGATTGAATAAACAAACCAATTAAGATAAACAATAAGANTTAATAAACTATGAAATTAAAGGAAGATAAGAGAAGAAAAACTAGGTTGAAGCCTCCTTCAAGCGTGGTGTGTGTTCCTCCACGTCCATTCCCCCTCGTCAATAATATCCCCTCAAAGTTGTGTTTTTGGGTCTATTTATATGTTTTGGGACAAACCCTAAACGTGTAAGAGACTTCTATTCAAACCGGGAAACACTTAAAACCTTGAAAACTCGGATTGGACCGGACCAAAGACCCCAGGCGTTAAGCCCCAAACGCCCAGCTATAGCCTGGGCAGACCTGGCGTTAGGTCTCTAACGCCCAGCTATAGCCTGGTATGACCAGGCTTTATGGCTCAAACGCTCGGCTATAGCCCGATTCACTCCTTTTTGACTTTTGAGCGTATTTTTGACCTTTATTCATCCATTTAGCTCGGCTTCCATATCCAATTAACCTACACATGAAATAGACTCCATTATGCACATATGACGTGTATTTTTATCATTAAAGCACATAAAATGTAAGGTACAGAATGCTTTAAATCATGAATTCTAGCCACGCATCAACACCCCACACTTAGACTCTTGCTCGTCCTCGAGAAATGGGACAATCTAGTACCCTTCAACACGTACACATTTCATTATCAAGGAGTATTTTACTTTTCAATCCCACACCTTACCCCTTAACTATGATCGATACCAGCAATCAAGTATGAACATACAAAATTTTACATTCTTCCCCTTCTTTAAACATGCCCAAGTATAAAACTTTAATCAATCATACCAACAACCTAATTGCAACCACCCAACCTCAATAGTCAACTTGCAACTACTAAGCCCTCTCAATTCACGCACCTACCCAACAAGAAAGTTTGCAACATTACCAATCGTTCATGAGATCATGTGCCCTCACCAACAACAAAAAAGTGAATATAACTAGTCCACACATTCAAATATGCTTTTGAACATAATTTAAGGACATCACACAAAGAATTCATATGCATCCCGTGGTCGTACCATAAGCTTTCCCTTAGTGTAGATCTCCACTAATTCAAGTTAACCAAATCTAGGATCAATTAGGACTTTTAAGGTTGTAATGTAAGCTAAGAGACGGGTAGGATATATTTAGGAATAGTGACTAACCCTCCTAAGCACTTTCATACACTTCCTTCACACATCAACACATATTCTTCTCAACAAATTCTCTTGCCACAATTCATATTCAACATAGCCCTTTTTCAATTAAGCACTTCTATATTTTCACTATCACAAATTAATAAAAATTTGGAGGTGTGTATATTTTTGTACATACTTTTACTATCATTTTTTTTCTTTCTTTCCTACACACACTCCATACATGAAGATTCAATGGCTAGTGACTCTTGAATACAATTGTTAGTGCACTAACAGGCCTTTCCATGACTCCACTCCCAAGTTAATCCCCAATATCTCACCTTACTTCTTTTAGCGACTAAGTGCCTTAGGAGAAAAAGGTACAAAATTCTCGATTTAAGAACAAAAGAGGGGTACGACTTGTAATGTGGGTACCAAAGAAAAGGTCAAAAGGCTCAAAGGGCTAGCAATGGAAATTTTTTTATTCTTATGTGACAAGCACATCCATGATCAAGCAAGAAAATGCCTACATCATCTCCTAGACTAGCATAACCTACAATTTTGCTTCGATTAACACACGGGGCAAGTTCTGGACTACACAGGATAGCATAGAAAATCACTAATCCTCACTCACACATTGCACATGACTCAATCACAACGGTTTTATTCAACTCTCAAGTCAAGCAAGCACACAAAATTGAGAGAATTAAGCAATATCACACTATGTAGCATATAAGTCAAACAACTGAGCTAAGGTGTCACAAAATAGGCTATTTATTTTTCTCAGGCATCACATGTCAAACCAAATATAAGGAAAAGCAAAATGTATGTCATAACCTAATATGCCGGCATCAAACATGTCATAGGGTATTTCCAAATTACTCAGTTTCTTCCTAACTACTCTAAAAAAAATAATTTTAAAGTACCCGGTTCAAGTTACACCCTTGGAAAATAACCGGTGCCCAAAGAAAAACAAAGGGATACTACCTAACTATCCTACAAACAAAAACTAATTCTTTTTGGTGTTTTCAAATTGGACTTTATCCCTCAAGAAAATTGTCCAACAGATCCATCGTTGGGAAACTTCCAAGATTTTTCTAAAAAAACAATAATTTTATACAATTACACCTCAGAAAGTAGATTCCCCACCCCACACTTATGTTATGCATAGTCCTTGATGCATGATCACAAAGAAAAACATTAAAACAAGGGTGAGAAATACTCCCTGAGACTCCCTCGGTCCTAGCTCGGACATGATTCTCAATATTTAGAGTCGGGATGACCTACACTTAAGCTCAAACATGCCCCTCAGCTTCACTTTTGGGTACTCAGACTTCCCCTACTCTGCAAAATAAAAACAACACAAAACTGACACTAAAAAATAATGAAAAGATATACAGGCTGGGTTGCCTCCCAACAAGCGCCTTATTTATAGTCGTGGCACGACTCTGCTGCTTCACCACTTTCCTTCCACTTTGAGGATATGAATTGCGTCTCCAATTTTGCATCAATTTTTCTTTCACGTTCATGGGGTGGTGGTGTAACAATGAAGGAACCAAACCGTAGGTATCGCCATCTTGCACTTCTTAGACCTTAGGTGAGGGATGTTATTTTGTCTCCTTGGCATCATAAATTTCAGAATATAAACACTTTGTTCCTCATTCATTGACTCCTATATATGTTCGACTGGATCAATTCCCATGTCACCAACCAAACACAATGTTGAAAAGTGTTTAGAATGAGGTGCATTATGCTCCAATTCAAAAACTGCATTATTTTTGACATCCTCTATTTTATACTCTTCATCAACCTTGACATCATTAATAATTTGGTCGAATATTTGGCTTTCCTCTTTCTGCTCCACAATCTGGCCAATATCCATCCACAAATATTGATGGTAGGGCATCTGACTCCTCAACCTTTTTATTCAATTGAGTCTGCAAGTCATGGATATCTGAGCCAAATTGGTCTATCTCTTGCCTGAGCTCAGGTCTTCCTTCTATCAGTTGCTCTGTCATATCTGAAAGACCATCACGAAGAAACTCATGAGATTTTATTAGTAGAGCTTGTTCCTCTAGCCAAGGTTGGCTCATTATATCTGCTTCTTCAAAATTATATTCTAGTGGGAACTCTCTCTCTTCGTCGAGTTGAGGTTCTTCTTGGAAATTGGCCTTTAATTCATCCATTCTAGCCTGGAGTCTTTTGATAGCTAAGGCATCAAGAACGTTTTGCTCGGCTATCATGTTCTGTTGCTCCGCTGCTTGTCTCATCAAGTCCATAATACGAGCCACGCTTTCCATACCCTCCACTTCCTTGCTCCTATTAAACTCATTAACATTATTAGATACATTACAATAAAAGCTCTGAGAAGGATAATAAGAATTAGGACAACCATCCCAATGGCCACCTTGACAACCACACACATTACAAAAATTTCACACATTAGATTGAGATGGACAATATTGCCACATGTGTGGTCCTCCACAATATGGACAAGGATCGTCATAATAAGAATAACCACTATTCGACCAATTATCATTCCAAGATGACATGTCAAGAAAGATAGTAAAATATTAAATTAAGATACAAATAAAAAATAAAATCTTAAATAGACAAAAGTAAAAATTCAATCTAGTAGAATAGTTAATTTCTAAGTCCCCGGAAACGGCGCCAAAAACTTGTTGGTTCCAAACACACACGCAAGTATACGTGGTCGACAAGTAATATAGGATTGTAAGTCCAGATATCGTACCCACAGGGACTTGTGATTAACTATCAACTAAATTAAACCCAAACAATTAATCTATTCAAGCGAATACTAAAGTATGAATATTTGACTAAAACTAATCTAGAATAGTAAATTATGAAATTAAAGAAACAAATTGGCGAAATTAGACACGAATTCAATAAGAGTCGATATTCTAGAGCTATGGGTTAGCTAACAATCCTGTTGAGTTTTCCACTTAAATGTCTGATTAATTTATCTGGTTTATTGATTGACGAGGTTAATATTGCTTGTAGCCTTCTCCCGAAGTACAACTNATGAAATTAGGATTAACAAGAACGCATTAATAATTTCCGTATAATAACCAAGCAAGGCGATTGGGTATATTCCTATCCTAACCGCTAATCCGCTCCCCTGAAGGGTTAAGATCTTGCATCTTGCTCTACCCAATCTTATATGCAATCTAGAATTCCCTCTCCCGAGTTCAATCCTAGATTCGTAGATAGTATTCAATTGGTGATCAAGAAATCAAATAATTAAGCGCAAGATTGAATAAATAAACCAATATGATAAAATAATAAGAACAATTCAAGCTTCAAATTACAACGTTCATGTAGCACCCAAAACTCTATAACTAATAAATTATGAAATTAAAGGAAGAGAAGAGAAGAAAAACTAGGTAGAAGCCTCTTTCAAGCATGGTGTGTGTTCCTCCACGTCCAATCCCCCTCGTGAATAATATCCTCTCAAAGTTGTGTTTTTGAGTCTATTTATATGTTTTGGGACAAACCCTAAACGTGTAGGAGACTTCTATTCAAACCACGAAACACTTAAAACCTTAAAAAATCGAATTGGACCGGACCAAAGACCCCAGGCGTTAAGCCCCAAGTGCCAAGCTATAGCCTGGGCAGGCCTAGCATTAGGGCTCTAACGTCCAGCTATAGCCTGGTATGACCAGGCTTTATGGCTCAAACGCCCGGTTCACTCCTTTTTGACTTTTGAGCGTATTTTTGACGTTTATGCATCCATTTAGCTCGGCTTCCATATCCAATTCACCTACACATGAAATAGACTCCATTATGCACATATGACGTGTATTTTTATCATTAACGCACATAAAATGTAATGTACATAATGATTTAAACCATGAATTCTAGCCACGCATCAGCTTCAATCAAATTTTCAATGGCTTTCTTTAATGTCCAAATTTTTTAAAACTATGACCTTGGGTGTTAGAGTGATATTCACATATTGCATTTGAGTCAAAGCCTTTTGAATTTGGATTCACATAATGCGGCATGACAGGTTCAATCAACTTCAACTGCATCAACTTTCAAAATAGGCTTGTATACGATTCTCCAATTGGGGTGAACTCTTTCTTTGGCTCCTCCTCTCTCACATATCCTTGTAGGGGACGAGGATTATATGATGCCTAAAAATTCGGGCGTAATTAACGGGAGCCTTTTTGAATCGGTGCCCGCCATTGTTGGTGATTGGGAGGCCTAGCATAAGCCTGGGCGTTGAACACTGTGTATTGTTGCGGGGAAACTGAGTACCGGGACCTTGAGGTGGATAGTAATGTCGAGGAGAATTGGATTTTCCTTGTTGGAACTTCACATAAGAAGGAAATATCCCTCTTTCAACTCCTCTGAACCCAGATGCCATCATGGATCCTTCCTCTTTCTTTTTCCGGTTTCCGAAACTGCCTGACCCACTTTGAATTGCTTGCGTGGTAACCTTAAGGGCTGCCTAAATCACGATTTTTTTCTGATTTCATGCCATTCTCAACTATTTCCCCGATATTAATCGCCTCAGCAAAAGGTTTACCAATGGTGGCTAACATATAATGGAGGTAATTAGGATCCTGAGCTTGGAGAAAATAGTCAATCATTTCTGCCTCTTTCATTGGTGGTTTGACCCTAGCAGCCTGCTCTCTCCACTTGATTGCATATTCTCTGAAGCTTTCTGTTGGTTTCTTGTTTATGTTGACGAGAGAGTAACGTCTGCCACTATATCAATATTGTACTGAAACTGTTGAAATCTTGAGCCATGTCGTTCCACACATGCCAATGAGAGATGTCTTGATCTATGAACCATTCTTTCTGAAGCAATTCCAGTCAAACTTTCC
>MDKI01086049.1:0-19836 GCA_005239505.1 Nicotiana paniculata
CGTATGGTTTTTTTTTATCACTTTTTCAATTATATCCCCATTAACTTAGTAACTAAATTTTGCCCTTCAAAATATTAAATAATTATTTTTTTCAGGATATATTAACTCAACAAGATTAACAGGGACAAAAAATAAATAGTGATCTTAAAAAGACAATTTGTGCAACCCACCCCTGCTCTCACTCGGGGCGAACGTAGTGTGTTAATGACGGTCCAATTGAACTTGGAATTAAATTATATATATATAATTCGTTAAAATTCTTAAAAATAGTAGATATGAAACATAACTTTAAAAATATAATGAGTTCAATACTAAACTTTATAAATGAACGGTTTAAATCCTGAATTCGGTTCTGCGACTACTGCCACCACTCTTCTGGGCCCACTATTGGCATGTTGGCCCTAAGTAAGGCTCGGCTCATTTATTGTTACACAAATAGCCGGTCATATTTGATGTTTACCTTTTCTAGCCGGTATACATGGATTATATATTGATTATACATAATTTTATATATATATATTCGCCGGTTATTATACATTCGTCAGTTATATATATTATACATTCGCCAATTATTTTAAATTTAAAAAATTAGGTGAGCGACTATTAAATCTTCTTATTAAATGTATGAGCAAATGGAATAGGGGGATTTGATACTTGTGATAGATCAACGATGGATATGAAAGCAGCTACTCCCACTTGCAATCCTAAATTATCTGAATCATAATTTTATAATTTTTTTTTTTGTTGTTGTTGTTATTTTAAAGTTTTAGTACGTTGCTTTCTGTGAGAGGGAAAAACCCACAAAAGAATGAGTACAAAAAGCTGAAGTGGAAAGATGGTTTTCCTTCTTCCCCTCTCTCCTAATTTGCTTTTTACTAAATTCCTCTTCTTTCCTTTTGTTTTTGCTCTAATGGCAAACAGCATCACAACCATCATTTATTTATTGGTCACCATTACTATATACTTGTTCGCGCGTCATATCTTTATATCTTTTTGTATGGAAATAACGTTGTAAAATCATGTGTGTCAGTCATGGTCATTAATTATAAGTCAATAAGATGCTCTTTAATATTTTTTCAAAATAACAGAAATTTAAACCTAATCTTATCTAATCAATAATTAATTGACTATACACTATTGGCGGAGCTAGCTTATTAATTAGGTGCGGGCTCGGTCGAGCCCAAACATTTTTGCTTAAATATTATTTTTGTACTAGAAATTTTATTAAATATATAAAAAAAATTAATTGTGAAACAAATTATGGGTTCCGTGATCAATTCAGAACGCATAAACTTTAAACTTGGCTTCGCCTCTGCTACGTACACCTATATTACCCCATAATGACATGTTACTATATTGAATATCATTAAGTTACGAATAGAATAATCATAAGTATAAGAAAATTATCAATTATAGCGGTGCTGTCAAGTTTTGTATGGCCAATTTAATATTGTAGCATAGGAATAGATGTGATTTATTACGTCATTTCACATGTTGCACTACGAATAAGGGACTGCTCCCGCACTGTGCTATTGCCTTGACCTAGGATTCTTTTTCTCACGTCAGATTCTGAACTGAAAAACTGAAGCTTTCATGTACTAGCTAAAAGAGGAAGTGCAGTTTATACGAATAGAGGTTATCCGTTTAATTCTAAGTTCAAATTATCATAAATTAGTTGCTTGGTCCTCTTACTTCTGCAATAACCATTCAACTGCATCTTAAATATACGTACTTTTTACTTTTTCTTCACATAGTTATTGGTTAATAGCGAAAGTTTCTTTTCCTCTCTGGGTAATAGGGAAAGTTCAATATGCAGAAGTTTCCAGAAACTTATTGGGATTCAAACTCATTCACGTTGTGACTTCTTAATCATTGGATTGTTGATTGCTATACTTTTAACTAAATTACTCCCTCCCGTTCACAATAAGTGTCCAGTTTTCTTTTTTATTTTGGTTCAAAATAAGTGTCCAGGTACGTTATCAAGAAAAAATTCAATTTGTTTTTACTCTTTTACCCTTATGTGCATATCCCTAAAAAACTTTCCTCACTCCTCGCTATAATTATGTGACCAATACTTTAATAAGGGCAGTTTAGTTATACTAGGTTCTTTTGCATAGGATTTAGTAGTTTCTTAAGGGGCGTGCTAAAAGGTAATTGGACACTTATTGTGAACGGGAGGGAGTATTAGTCTTATAGAACAAGTTGCAGAAACACTTTATACATATTTGCCCTTGTTTTATTTTTTCCTGATTTTATCAAGAATGAAGCTTTCGGAGTCATTCTATTGAAGTTGTTTTGATCCATAGGGAGTTATGAACTTTAATTGACAAAAGAGAATTGTCCAAATCTAGCCTAATGCATTGAGTGACAAGCTTAACTTTTGAGCCCATTCAAAACACTTTTTTTTCAGAAGAATTAGCCCATATACAATGACAATATCATGGCCTTCTAGCCCAATAAAGACATGGAGGTGTTCTTGACACAGTCCACGAAGGGGCACTAGAAACACAATCTACTACTTTAATTACAAAGGATACTAATGTTAATTACAAGCAATATATATCACTGTTTTGTCTTTGCTCATGTATGAGCTTGCTCTCTAGCATTTTCTTCACTTGCAATTGTGGACTCTTTGCCCTTTGCCCATAGGAACAAATAAACTCCCAATATGATCAGAAACATTCCTAGGCAGCTGCAACGATGTAAGTAATTAACATATATCAGAGTATGATTTGCACGATCGTATTTAAGAAGTCAGGCCAGGGATGGGATGTCAATTTGTACCTTCCAACACTGATCTCTCGACCAAGGAAGGTAGTTTCTGCGATTGCCACAAAAATCAGTGACAATGGATTAAACATAGAGGGGTATGTTGGTCCTCTTTTCACAACTGCCCATGAAGTTAAACAAAATGTCGTTGCAGTTACGAATACACCCTGCATTTTGTATACGTAGGCATGCACTGTACTATATATTAGTATTCCTTAATTATAAGTAATTAAGCCTATGAAACTTTGAGATAAGTAGTGATCATACCGAGTAATTAGTTGCAGATTGAATCCTAGTTTCCAAGACGCCACTGATCTATCCATGCATAATCCAACTATTACGCTCAGTAAAGTTGCAATCATGCAGATATATAGAGTTACAGAGTATTTATACGGAAATACTACTCTTGATGATAACTTGGTCTGTTACAGAATTAAGAATGAAATAGAATCAGAACGCACTAATTTGTGGCTAGCTGATGTAATTCGACTGATTAAATATATACCTGTATAATGAACCAACCACCGTAACACAAGCAGCTACCAACTAGAAACATTGTTCCCCGAGACCAATGTGTCTGCATGACGACCCTAGCAACTTTTTTTCTGTTGCTACGATGACTAAGGTGGAATGTTTTGCCGGTATAGAGGGTCATAGTCAGTGCTCCAGCCAAGCATAGCACTGCACCTATGACCTTAATCTTGCCGGCTTTGGTATTTAATTGCAACTTTTCTATTCTATGCCACAAAACAAAATTAAAATTAACCAAAGACATGTACCTATAAATATTCATTAATGTTAAGTCTAAGAAAAACCCAATCCACTTCGTACCTCAACATGTACAGTTGAGAAGAGAAACGTTATTATTGGAATTAGATTAAGGAAGTTTGTAGCATATGTAGCAGTCGTATCTCTGAGGCCATAATAAAAAAATCCCATAGCCATTATGATCCTGTGTCGTTTAAACGAATAGTTCTCAGCAATTCAGATGCATCTCTATATATATTCGTAAAAATGTGAGACCATATGCTTAGGATTCAGAATGAAAGTATGTGATTTAGAGCTTGTTTGGCAAGCTTTTAGGGAGGCCAAAAGCATTTCATTTTGTATTTTTTTTTTAAAATTTGAGGTATTTGTGAAGAAGCCATAAATTCTTGTAGCTTCTAAGAAGGAAATGAGTTTTTCAAGATAAAAATATCCTTACCATGAATTTATGTTTTTCAAGGTTAATTTAGCTTTTCCTTTTCCTTTTTTGTTTCTATCATCGATCTCTTTATTCTCTTTTTATTTCAATGTATTTTATTCTCCTGTCCTATTTTCCTTGGAGTAATCTTTCTACTATAAATAATTTTTTTATTCTGTTGTTTCTTCTTTCCTTCGTCTCATATTCTTCTTTGAAATAATTTACAAGGCTAATCACTAGATTCATACACTCTCTTTATAAGATATGATTTTCTTTTCTTTTGTAATATACCAATATTATATGATCTCTAGTTTGAAATTTTATTTTTATTTTCTTGCGTTCATGCATATATTATAGTTGAAGGAATGCACTATTACCTAAAAGATAGTATTTTTTATAATTATTTAAATAAAAATAAAACTTAATTAAATTCTTTTACAATAAATATTTAAATTAAAAAAATCAAAAACGTTAAAGAACTTTCTCTCTCTAGAATGAAATTTCCTCTCAGCCATTACTGAAAATGACAAGGAAATCAAAGACTGGAGGGGGAGGGTCGCACATGCAAGGAACAATTCAGAATAGAACGCAAGGAATCAAAGGAATCCTGCAATCTACGGATGCAAAGAGAACTCGTAGCATCAATGTACTGCAAGGGATAGCACCGTTGAATCTGAGCCAATCAACTAACATTGGTGAGGAATCAAGGAATTATGAATCAACTAGCAGGAATGTGGGGAAAAAGCAGGAAGAAGGACGTAAGTCATGGGCAGATAGAATGGAGGAAACAGAGAGATCGTCAGAGAATAAGGAAAACAAAGAGGAGAGTCCAAAGTCATGGAGTAGAGTAGTTGCAAGTCCAATTGTGGAAGGAATTGACCTTACACCGCAAATTCAGGATAATATGAATGTGAAAATAATGATGGAAGACATAAAGGAGGAAATTGAATTTTGGAATACAGCAGTTGTGTGTTTTGTGTTGGGTTCCAATCCTCCACAAGCAGTTATGGAGGGATATTTTCAAAGAATATGGGGATCGCTTGGCATAGACAAGGTAGCACAGATCAATTGAGGCGTATTCATGGTGAGATTTTATAGTTATGAAAGTAGAGTTAAGGTGATTGAAGACGGAGTCCAGTTGTTCGACAGAAAGCCAGTAGTTATAAAACCTTGGAATCCAGACATGGATATGAAGAAGGAGTCAGTTGAATTGATTCCTATGTGGATTAGATTCATTGGACTGGATATAAAATACTGGGGGCAAGCTGCACTAACAAAGCTGGCAGGACTTGTAGGCAAACCTCTAAAAGCTGATCGAGCAACAACACAGAAGGAGAGGCTAACATATGAAAGGATGTTACTCGGGGTAAAGCCTCATCAAAAATATCCAGAAACCATAATGTTTGAAGATGAAAAAGGTAGAATAGTGGAACAAGAGGTTTTCTATGAATGTAAACCTATACTATGTGGAAAATGTAAGAATTTTGGGCATAAAATGAATGAATGCATGAAATTTATCAAAGAAGAGAAAGAGAAACAAGTACGCAAACAGGAGCATGTAGTACCAACAGAAGTACATATACAGGGGGAAAAGAAGAATGCAAAGGAGCAAGATAAAGGAGAACAGGACCAAAAACAGCAAGTAGCAGGGCCAGTGACCAAAGGAAATAAAGGTGAAACAATAGCAACTACATCTAGAGTTTGGAAGGATAAAGAAAGGGGTAGAGTAGGGGATGGGATAAACAAGAATGTCATTAAAACAGGAAACTCATTTGAAGCATTAGGGGAACAACATCAGTAGGTAAATGTGAATGAAGTGGGGGATAGGAACAATAAAGGGAAAGGGAGTGAAATGGCCCTGGGAAAAGGGCAGGATGAGGACAACCCCTCATCCAATGGATAGAATAGGATTCTGGAATGCCAGGGGGTTAAATAAACCACATAAACAGAAAGAGATGAATCTGTTTATGAACAATCAAAGAGTTGGTTTATTTGGCCTTCTGGAAACTAAGATTAAGAGAGCTAAGGCACACCTAGCTGCTTATAATGGTTCTTTACTTCAAACTTAGTAAAACATCCGGCAGGGAGAATATGGGTAGTTTGGAAACTAGGTGTGTATGATGTCAATATCACAAATGTTACTGAACAAATGATACACTATATGCTGCAGCATAGAGGGACAAGGAAGGAATTCAATATTTCAATAGTATATGGATTCAATAATCAAGGTATGAGGAGGCAGTTATGGGAAGATATTAAAAGTATTCATCAAAGAATCTGTGGTCCTTGGGCAATAATGGGGGATTTCAACTGTATTTTGAATACAGAAGAAAGAATAGGAAGCTTAGTCACAATGGGGGAAATAAGGGAATTTAAACAATGTATGGAGGGGTGTACAATGCAAGACATGAGATCCTCAGGAGCATATTACACATGGAGCAATAAGCAGCCTGGAGAAAGCAGAGTTATGATCAACTATGATTGGATGACTATGTTACCAGCATCTGAGGTTCATTACATGCAGCCTGGATTATTTGACCATTCACCAGGTATTATAAACTGGGAGGGAGATGAACAGCAGGGGAGGAAAAGATTTAAATACTTCAACATGTGGAGCATGTCATGGGATTTTAAAGAAAGAATAAGAGAAGGGTGGCAAACAAACAAGAGAGGTACACACATGTATCAGTTGGTGGGGAAGCTTCATAGAATTAAGGGCACTTTGTTGAAAATCAACAAGGAAAGGTTCAGCAACATTGAAAGAAGGGCAGAGGAAGCACTAAACAACTTGCAACACTGTCAAAGTAAAGTACAGGAAGATCCAAGAAATGAAGAGCTGATTAATGAAGAAAGTAAACTAAGTGAGGAATATTCCAAATGGAAGAAGGCAAGAGATGTGTTTTTGCAACAAAAAGCTAAGGTACAATGACTCATGCAGGGGGACCAAAATACTAAGTACTTTCATGGTATTTTGAAAGCTAGAATGAATAATAACAGAATCTTCCAAATTAAAGACATGAATGGGGCAGATGTTGATGATCCAGTCAAGATACCTGAAGCCTTTGTAGAGTTCTACACAGTAATGCTGGGGAGGAAGATGGAAAAAAGGGATCATGTGAATAGCCAAATTATAAAGCAAGGACCTACAATGAAGGATGAGCAAAGAAAGGAACTTGAAGAGGAGTTTACAAAAGCATAAGTGAAAGAGGCTCTATGGGCAATTGCAGGAGGTCGCAGTGACCAGGCCCGGGCGACTGTTTACCAAAAACACAGGTCTCCGCAAAGTCATAAGACCATGTATGGGGGCTGACGCCTGCCCAGTGCCGCTCGTTAGGGAGGGTTTATAGATCATCAAATTCCCACAAATGGAATGAAAAGTGGGTCCATGTAAATGATCAAGACCTCGCAAAGAGCCAATTCAATAAGGATTGCTGGGACATTGTGGGGGATGATGTAAATAAAGGGGTACTGGAGTTCTTTAGGGAAGGTAAAATGCTTAAAAGTGTGAAACATACTGTGATAACACTTATCCCTAAAAGTACTCATGCTAAAGCAATAGGGGATTATAGGCCAATAGCCTGTTGCAATACAATTTACAAGGTGATTTCGAAAATGCTTTGTAATAGACTCAAAAGAGTGTTACCAGGGATAATTTCTCCAAGTCAAAGGGCATTTGTGGAGGGTAGGAATATTGTTCATAACATCCTAATCTGTCAAGATCTTATGAGGCTATATAAGAGGAAGAATACTACTAGAAGCTGCCTAATCAAAGTAGACCTAAGGAAAGCATACGACACTATGGAATGGAGCTTTGTGGAAAAGATGCTGCATGCTCTTAACTTCCCGCACAAGTTTATCAAATGGGTGATGGCTTGTATTACATCTACACAGTATACAATAGCATTGAATGGGGGAGTTTATGGTAATATTGAAGGCAAACAAGGTCTTAGGCAAGGAGACTCAATTTCACCCCTCCTGTTTGTAATATGCATGGAGTATCTATCAAGGATCATGAAATGGATATTTGAACAAACAAACTTTCAGTTTCACACCAAGTGCAGAGGGATCAAGTTGAACCATCTTTGTTTTGCAGATGATGTGTTATTCTTTTGTAAGGGAGAATGGCAATCTGTGGAACTGATTTTAAGGGGTCTAAAAACTTTCTCACAAACTTCAGGGCTGTACACTAGTGCCACGAAATCAAGTATATACAGTGTGAACATGGAAGAGCAATGTCTTCAGGATATTTGTGAGTTAACAGGATACCAAAGAGGGACACTACCTTTCAGATACTTGGAGGTCCCAATATCTACTCGGAAACTATCAATAACAGATTGTGAAATGTTGGTGGAGAAAATGGATGCAAAGGTAAGAACATGGGGGACAAGGAATATTTCCTATGCAGGAAGGGTAATGCTGGTGAATTCAGTATTGATGCAGGTGCACTCATACTGGGCATCAATATTCATTTTTCCAAAAAAGGTACTTAGAAGTATAATTGCAATATGTAGGAGCTTTCTCTGGGCAGGGAAAGGGAATTCAAACAAAATGGCTTTAGTTGCATGGGACATAGTATGTCGAACAAAAGAACAAAGGGGACTGGGGATAACAGACTGCATAATGTGGGATGAAACAGCGATGGTGAAATATGTATGGAACATAGCAAACAAGGAGGACAATTTATGGGTGAAATGGGTTAACCATGTATACTTAAAGGAGCAAGCATGGTGGCAATATGAACCACCAAATGACAGCTGCTGGTACTGGAAGAAGATATGCACCATAAGGGACAAATATGTTACTGGATTTGTGAATAATGGATGGCTCAAGCAAGGGGCAAATACACTGTGAAAAGTGGATACCTATGGAGGAAAGGACAAGCAGAAAAACAACAATGGTATCGATGGGTATGGAGTCGGATGAATGTGCCTAAACACAGCTTAACTTGATGGCTTGCCATGCATAGGAAGCTGCTTACGAGGGAGAGACATAAGCTAAAGATCAGCCAAGATAAGGAGTGTGTAATTTGTGGGAATCATACAGAAACAGTGGAGCATCTCTTCTTTGAATGCAAACTATCACAGGAATGCTAGAAAAGACTGCTAGAATGGATGCATATAGGGACAATAAAACATGATCTACAGGGGATCTGGACAAGAGTAATACGAGGAGTTAAAGGGAAGAAGTGCAGAGAATTTATTACATCAGTGATTGCAGCGCTAATTTACAGAATATGGTGGGCAAGGAATCAAGCATTGTGGAACCTCAGAGTTCCTGCACCAAAGAGCATATGTGTACAGATAAAGCAAGAATGCAAGAATAGAGTGATACCAATGTTAAAACAGAAATGTAATAGGAAGGAAAAAATGTAGATAGACCAATTGCATAGGGAGTTACGTGAAATGTACACAAGGTATAGGCATAGAAAGATAAAAAGAGAATAGGAATGAGAAGAGGAAAGAATATGTAAAGAGATTCTTGTTTTTGTGAATAAAAGCTTTCTGTTTCACCAAAAAAAAAAAATAGTTAAATTTATTTTTCTCTTTAAATAATAATAATTGTAGAATTAACATTGATACCGTCTTTTTTTATAGTTTGACACTCAAAGGCACTTTTTAGAAGGATTCGTCAAACCCAATCTGCTTATTAAATATTACAAAAAGCACTTCTTAAATGAATTGGCCGAACTTAAATTGCTATTTTTCAAAAGTATTTTTTTAAAAAACACTTTTGAATAAAAGTATTTCTCAAAATAAGCAATTTTTAGCCGCCAGATCTTAGTAGCATTTTGCAGCAATATATTGGAAACAATAAAAATACTAGCAAGTCATAGTCCATCACCAACAATTCAGTAAAGCCAGATTAATCCCCAACTTTTAGGGTAACGGTCAAAGGACATCATTTATAGAGTTGTAGCCTTCTAGGACATAGTATATATGTTTTCGTCAAAAAGCTAATTGTATGATAGTAAATGAAATGGCAGCAACGAAATGAAAGTATATATCCTAAAATCGATAAGTAGGTGATAATGACGACCATGCTAAACAAGGAGAAAAAAAGCTGAATTGGTAAAATTCTGGCATTATTTGTTTCAACTTCGACCCAAATTTCTGAAGATATATATACATATATTGACAATGCAAATAAAGTAAACTTCTTTACCAATAAATTACATGACACGTTAATTTTCTGTGTTTTGGAACATTTTCTAAAATGTTTAATAGCATAATAATCGGTAGTATTTTTGTGCAGCTTTCGCCTTTAATTTCACCATTCAAGAATTTCATACTCCATCTTTTAACTATTTCAAGTTAAATTTTCAACAATTGCTTAATATCTTCTTCCAAAAGTCTAACTACGTACCATCAGAGATTACATTTTTTTTATACTAAACCATTCTTTCTTAGTAAGTAGTAAGTAATAACCAAGAGTTACCCGGAGCCAGAAGAAAACAGACAAATTCACTTTCATCATACTATCTCTGCATAAAAGGAAACAAAAAGCGAGAAAAGAATATATCAGTTAATTAGTGAGAATGCATCAAATGTGAATTCTAAACTGATTCTATACGTGTACATATTGTCACTTAAGAGATAACTATATGTAACATTTACTATTTTGTTAGTATTATAACATTTTGAAAAATAATACTAGTTGCATGCCATATATATAGGACAAGTTGAAATAGACATAAGTCGTTAAAATTCTTTATAACAAAGAAGAAAATAATACTATAACCTTTCCCAAAGAAACGCAAAGGGAGCGACAGAGAGAGTAGCAACGACATGGCGATAAGTCATGAGGGCAAACACAAAGGTACCATGACCTAATATAATCTCTGAAAGAAGCTGCAACCCAGTGGCTATTGCCTGAACTATGCATATTAATTACCTCCATCTCCTTCTCTTCGTATATACTTTTCCTCTCTCTCGCCTTATGTTGAGAGTCCAAGATTTTTAATTTATAGGATTTAACTATATTCTCACGTGTAAGATCAGTTTTCTTGCGCTATTTTACTTCTATAAAATATTGTTTTCCATTTGTTATAGTCACCAATTAATGCTTGTATAACTAGTAATCTGTCGCTGCCTTTTTAAGTTGAAAAATCCACACCATATATAGGTACATCTTGAGTAAGATATTCCTTTCTCTTTCCTCCGGGTCCGGGGAGAAAATTGTAATTTCCGTTATATTCGATAGCCATCTATGATCTACGTACCCATTCACTCCACATTTATCATGTATTATAGGACTAGTGTCTAGTAGTATATTTGTGTTGGTGCATGGCAATTTGCAAGCTCGACTTTACTTGTTTGCAATTTGTCTCACTCCTTTAATTTATTGTAGTCATTAACTTTAATATTTTCATTTAAGAGTCCTTTTTATGTCGGTACTCTACATTTTATAATTACTAGTACTAGTACTACTTAACATTCATGTCTCTGGCTGGCCAATTATTATTTATGAATAATAATGGAGATTTCTTTTATTAGCTCGAATTTACTTTTGCGCGTCTTTGTTTCCCATTTGTTTCATTCCTGTTTATGTCTGTACTCTTCATTTTCCATATTCACTTCATATTCATGTCCATTTTCCATATTTACTAGTTCACCTCTTAGTATGCAATTAGTACTTATTTAGAATGCTCAAATTGGAAATTTTCGTTTTATTAGAGTGCAATATCATGTAAACCATCTAAGTTATACCATATTAAGTTACTTTAGATTATTAACAAATCCATTTTTATAATTTGATGCTACACTACATAGGGTAATGACATTAGACAGTTCATCAAGCATCGACAGTGATCCTCCAAATGATTTTATGGTTAATTAATGCATTCTCAAAGTAGGAATCTTTATTCAAATATGCATTCGCAAAATAGGAATCTGGTTGTTTTTTTTCCCCGTACGAAAACTGAATCCAGTTTCAACAAGGTATCAAAATTGGACCACACCAAAATAGTTACATTTTGGTCGACCAGGCAGAGCTAGGTGTTGGTGTCACATCCCCTTTTCACCCCAATATAACTCCTTCGAAGTTTTGAAAAATGGAAAAAAGGGAAGGAGTTTTGAAAATTCCAAGTGACAAAATGGTGAATTCAAAAGGACTTTTTTTAAGAGTCGCCACTTATATACTAGGTTACTTAATTCATTTTAGTTTATTGATACTAGGTGATGTACCCATGCGATGCACGGATCCAATTGTTATTGTTTTTTGGGGAGAAATTTAAAAATAGTCAGATTTACAAGTTGTCCTTCAAAAATAGCCACAGTTTCAAAAATAATCGAAATTTAGCCACTTTTTCATGTAAAGATAAATCTGAATGAAAACACCATTCAAAATTAAAAAATTATCCAGTATACTATATTGGATGTAACGATCCGACCGGTTGTTTTGAAAGTTATAGCCCCGATCCCCTATCTACTGCTTTCCCCGTATCTTTTCTACTTATGTGTCTTGCCAAGAGGTATTGGTCGTGGTTTCAGAGTGTTTTGGGACACTTAGTCCCCAAACGAAAGCTTAAGTCTCACTTCCTCCGTTTCAGTTTATGTTAACCTATTTCCTTTTTGGTCTGTTCCAAAAAGAATGGCCCTTTTTAAAATTTGGAAACAAATTAGCTTAAACTTCCAATTCTACCCTTAATGAGAAGCTTTTATAACCACACAAATACTATAGACCCCTTTCTGACGTGTTTAGGAACACAAATTCCAAAAGTCTTCTTTTTTTCTTAAACTCCGTGCCCAGTCAAATAGGTTCACATAAATTGGAACAAAGGAAGTAGGATAATGGCCGTAGTCGAAACTGTGTCAGGACGACTCCGGAATGGAGTTCCGTTAGCTCTCTTAGGTGATTTTGGACTTAGGGGCGTGTCCGAATTGTGTTTTGGAGGTTTGTAACTCATTTAGGCTTGAAATGGCAAAAGTCGAAGTTTTTGAAATTTTGACTGGTAGTGGACTTTTTGATATCGGGGTCGGATTCCAATTCTGGAAGTTGGAGTAGGTCCGTAAGATTCATTATGACTTGTGTGCAAAATTTGAGATCAATCGGACGTGGTTTGATAGGTTTCGACATCGGTTATCGAATTTGGAAGTTTCAAGTTCTTTAAGTTTGAATCGGAGGGTGAATTGTGTTTTTAGCGTTGTTTGGTGTGATTCGAGGGTTCGACTATGTTCGTATGGTATTTTAGGACTGGTTGGTATGTTTGGTTGAGGTCCCGGAGGCCTCAGGTTTGTTTCAGATGCTTAAGAAATTGAGTTTTCGACTTATGCAATTGCTGAAGCTGCTGCACCTAATCGCACCTGCGCACTTTGGTCCGCAGGTGCGGCGCCGCAGAAGCGTCCATGGAGCCGCAGAAGAGGTTTTGGACCTAACTAGCTAGGACCGTAGGTGCGACCATTTTTCCGCAGAGGTGGACACGCAGAAGCGGAAGATGAGCGCAGATGCGGGCTCACATAAGCGACCCTTGTTCGTAGATGCGGACCCAGTCCCCCTTAAGTCATTTTCGTACTTGTGATGAAATTTTCGCAGGTGCGGTACCACATGTGGGGTTGAAGGCTCGCAAAAGCGACTGGGCAGAAAAGGGGGATTTCGAGGGTTGTATTTCCCATTTCAATTTTGGGAGTTTGAGAGCTCGGTGGGAGACGGTTTTTGAGGCTTCTTCAAGGAAATTGTTGGGGTAAGTGGTTTTAATTCGGATTGGGCTATATTTCATGAATCTATCGTTATTTTTCTTTCTAATTTGGGATTTGGGTTGGAAATTTGGGGGAAAATGGTAGAAACTTCATAGGCTATAATTTTGAGTTTTTGAAGGCGATTTGAGGTTGGATTCGAGTGATTCTTGTATGGTTAGACTCATGAGTGAATGAATGTTCGTATTTTGTGAATTTTTACCCAATTCTGAGACATGGGTCCGGGAGGCTTTTTTGGACTATTTCCTAATTTCTTGCTTTATCTTAGATTTCCTTGACTAGATTAGTTTCTTATAACTATATTTATAGTATGTAATTGGTTTTGGCTAGATTCGGGTCATTCAGAGTTAGATATTCGTTGGAAGAGCATTGTTATATATTGATTGAGCTTGGTTCGAGGTAAGTGTCTTGCCTAACCTTGTGTGGGGGAAATCCCCTTACAATTTGGTACTGATTTTACTATGTGAACGTCGTGTGCACGAGGTGACGAGTGCGTACACGGGATGTTTGTTGAAACATCTGGTTTTCACCGAGTAATTTCATGTTACCTTAATTGAACATAGCATGCGTAGTTACCCTATTAGCTTATAATAACATGTCTATATGCCTTAATTGCTTGATTGAACTCCTTGCAGCATGCCTATCAATTTCCTATTTCTTTTCCCGGCTTTTACCTAGTCTAGATCGTAGATTCTATTGATGTACTTATCGTCTGAAATTGATTGCGTTGTGTATTTACTTTGGAACTACGGGACGATATCCCGGGAGATCCCCCTGCATATTTACTTTTGGGACTACGGGACAGTATCCCGGGAGATCCCCCTGCACATTTACTTTTGAGACTATGAGGCGGTACCTCGGGAGTTCTCCATGCATATTTACTTTTGGGACTACGAGACGGTATCTCGGGAGATCCCCTATCACTTAATTCCGCGTATTGTTATGTTATTTCATTGTGATTTCCTTTGTTGCACTTTAGTCTCTTATTATACTGCTTATTCTACTATTTTAGTATTAAATATACCAGTGGGTCTATAACGACCCGACCATTCGTTTTGAGAATTAAGATCCATTCGGTGGCATAAGGCTTGAACAACTTCACATTGTGTATATCGACTTGCGTGCATGGTTAGATTCAGTTACCGGATGATTTGGAGTCGAATTGGAAGAAGGATTTTAGTTTTGGAAGCTTAGCGGTGAAATTTGACCGAAAATTGACTTTTTATGTAAACCTATCCGGAATAAGTTTTGGATAATATCAACAGCTTCATATGGTGATTTTGATCTTAGGCGTGCGTCCAGATTTGGACTTGGAGGTCCGTAGAGTAATTTGAGGCAATTCGGCGAAAGTTGGAAAAATTTGAAGTTTGGAAAATGGAGTAGTTTGACCACCGTTGACTTTTTGGGATATCGGGGGTGGAATGCGATTCCAATAGTTTGAGCAGCTCCGTTATGTGAATTGGGGCTTGTCTGCAAAATTTGGCGTCATTCCGGGTTGAATTGATAGGTTTCGGTACGAGTTTAGAAGTTTAGAGAATTGGAAGTTCATAAGCTCGATTCATGGTACGATTCATAGCTTCGTTGTGTTGTGATTTGAGACCTCGAGCGGGTCTTAGAGTATGGAACTTGTTGGTATGCTTGGGTGCAGGTGTGATGTTCGCAGGTGCGACGGAGGAGGCATAGGTGCGGGTGGTGCTGGTCTGGGTAGTCTCCGCAGATGCGGAGAGATGGTCGCACGTGCGGCCCGCAAGTGCGGTTCCTGGGGCACAGATGCGGTCGTGGCCTTTAAGTGAAAAGTCGCAGGTGCGGTTAGGTGGACCACAAAAGTGGGTGCGCATATGCGAATTTTTGTCCGCAGATGCAGAAGTCCTGGCAGATTCATTTAAGCGAGGGTTGGCCATTTTTCTTCACATTTTGAGTTTTGGACTTCAAATTTGGGAGCGATTTTTTGTGTTTCATAAGCAATCCGTTGGGTAAGTGTTCTTCACCTATTATTTAATGTATTCCATAATTTTACCTTCATTTCTATCATTAAATTTTTGTTTTGGGTTTAACAAAATGTTGGTTTTTGAAGGAAATTTCTAAAATGAAAAATCATGATTTGAGGGACGAAATGGTATCGGAATTTGATAACTTTTATATAAATCATATTGGGATGGGTATTCGGATTTTGTAAAATTTGTCGGGTTCCGAGGTGCCCGGGGGTAGACTTTTGGACCGATTTTTAGAATTTGATAAATATTGAGGCTTTATGATCTGAAATAGTTTCTTATGTGTTTTATTTATGTTTTGAAGTTGTTTCGGTTAGGTTTGAGCCGTCCGGAGGTCTTTTTCCCAAGAAGTTCATTTTAGAGTACCAGATTGTTGTCTTTGGGGTAAGTATCTTGCCTAACCTTGTGTGGGGGAATTACCATTGAGGATTTGAGTCTTCTATGTTGATTGTAGTCCATGTACGCGAGGTGAAGAGTGCGTGCTCGAACTTATTTGTAGAAGGTTGACCTTTTAGGGTTCTTAGGTCCTTATATTCCCTGTGAATGAAGTTGTGTTTGTTAAGATTGAGTCCTTGACAACTAGTTTCATCTCTACCTACTTAAATTAGAAATTACTTGCTTTTAGATTCACTCTATTGCCTATCTGACTCCTAATTGACTTAACAGAAGGTTTTTCCTCTTGTACCGTTAAGATATACTTTTCATAAACTGCCTATCTCATTGAAATTAGTATTATCTATCCTATAGTTGTTTAGCCTTGATTGGAGTTACGAGGATCTTTTACCGCTTACCCGCATTTGAATTGTTGAATATCTCTCAAAATTTCTCAACCTCATAAGAAGTTTAGATAACTTATATCTTAGTCTACTTGTCCTTACTTGGAATTATTTGATTTGTGTTGGCTTCTTATTGTTGGCTTGATTATTGTATATTCGTTGCTACGTCTTGTTTTTCCCTAGTTAAGCTGTTCTCTTTATATTTAGCGTTCTTTATCGTGATTATTCCTTGTGAATGATGTTCTACTGTTTCTTTGTGAATCGAAGTTCTTGTATTGATTTATTCGTCGAACTTTGTATTATTGTCATGGTTGCTTTGTATTTGATGTGGTGATGTATGAGTTTTCTGCCGTGCTATAATTGTTGTCTTTGTTTGTTGCACTGCATATTTAAATTGGGACTACAGACGTATTCCAGGAGATCCCCATGTACTGCATATTTAAATTGGGACTACGAACGTATTCCGGGAAATTCCCCTGTACTGCATATTCAAATTGGGACTACGGACGTATTTCGGGAGATCCCCCTGTACTGCATATCTAAATTGGGACTACGGGCATATTCCGGGAGATCCCCATGTACTGCATATTTACATTGGGATACGGACGTATTCCCTGGAGATCCCCCAGCACTGAATATTTGTTTTGGGACTACAACGTATTCCGGAAGATCCCATGTATTGTATGATAAATTCGGAACTACGGGACGGGATCCCGGTAGATTGTATTGAAGAAACTATGTTTGAAAGACATTTATTTGGAAAGTTCTTTATCTTGAATAAAACTATGTTGAAGTGTATTTCTTGGAAAAGTATATTTGAAAACATTTATCTTGAATAAAACTATGTTGAAGTATATTTCTTGGAAAAGTATATTTGAAAAGCATTTATCTTGAATAAAACTATGTTCGAAGTACATTTCTTTGGAAGAGTATATTTGAAAAGCGTTTATGTTGAAGAAAATTATGTTTGAAGGACATTTTCTTTGAAAAAGCATATTTGGAAAAGCATTTATCTTGAAGCAAACTATGTTTGAGAGGCATTTCTTGGGGAAGTATATTTCAAATGAATTTTTCATTGAAAATGATTTTACCTTAAAGGTTTCAATATAAAGAAAAACTTACGGGTGAAAGTTTACACCCGAAGATTTTGACCAATTTATTGAGATTGTTGACTAAGGCCTGATGTGGAGACTATTGCAGTACTGAGTTACTACTTGCCCTTATTGTATTGTGATTTCCGGACTTGGGTTGTGTTCCCGTTCATCCTTTGGTGTATTATTTTGGTGATCCGTTGCCGTTTACTATTTTTCCTTCCTTATTGTAGTCGTGATGTTGATATCCATATTGTGTAGCTAATAGATAGAGGTTATGTTCCGTTATTTTCTATACTTATGCTTGTTCAGTTTATTAGACCAGTGGGTGTCTTGACTAATCCTCATCACTACTTCACTGAGGTTAGTATTGATACTTACTAGGCATCGCTGTGGTGTGCTCATACTACACTTCTACACATTTTTTATGCAGATCCAGGTATTGATCATTAGTAGCTGTGCGGATTCCTGCTGAGAAGACTCAAGGTAAACATGTCGTCGCATTCGCAGGCTTCGGAGTCACCTTCCTATTCTGTATTTACGCTGTTTTTTCTTCTTCTATGCGATCGCAATAATAGGCCCGCGATCGCATTGAACAAAAAGGTACCTGGGCAGTTTTTCCCTGTCCTCTTCGGGATCGCAAACCATAGATTAATTACACGCCTGGGCAGAATATAAGTTTACCAAAAATCGGGGTTTCACCATTTTTTTACATATTTTGACTTCTAGAACTCGGTTTTGGGCGATTCTTTGAGGGTTTTTCACACAAATCTAATGGGTAAGTATTCTTCCACTATAATTAATTATATTTCATGAATTAGATCTTGTGTTTATCATTTAATTTGTGTTTTGGGTTGAGGGAATTGTGGGTTTTGAAAGAAAACTTCTAAAATGTAAAATCATGATTTGAAAGATCAAATGTTATCGGAATTGGATAAATTTAGTATGGGTGAACTCGTATCAGAATGGGTAATCGGAATTTGTAAAATTTTTCGGGTTCCAAGGTGAGGGCCTGGGGGTCGACTTTTCGGTCGATTTCTATAATTTTGTAAAGATTGAAACTTTATTATTCAGAATAGTTCCTTATACGTTTATCGTGTATTTTGAAGTTATTTTGGTGGATTTGAGCCGTCCGGAGGTCTTTTTGCCCGAGAAGTCTATTTTTGAGTACCGGGTTGTCGTCTTTGAGGTAAGTATCTTGCCTAACCTTGTGTGGGGGAACTACCCCTTAGGATTGAGTCTTCCTTGTTGATTGTAGTCCGAGTATGAGAGGTGACGAGTGTGTACTCGAACTTATTTGCAATTAGATTGGCCTTTTAGGATTCGTAGGTTCTTATATTACCTGTGTATGATTTGTAATTGTTACATTTGAATCCTTGGTTGTTAATTTCATCCCTTCCTGTTTAAATTAGAATTACTTGTTTTTGGATTCCTTCGTTGGCTATTTGACCTTACTTGACTTAACTGAATATTCTACTTCTCTTATCATCATGCTATATTTTCTTCGTAGCTTGCCTAATTGACTATAATTAGTGTCATCTAGCCTTATAGTTGACTAGTCGTAGTTGGAACATCTATTCTTTGGAGTTAAGCATGCTCGTGAGTCTTACATTGTAATTTATATGACTATTCCCTTAAGTTCCACTTAGGTCTAATTGTTAGAAATTTATGTTATTGGTATTTCCTTGATGCTGCCTTTTACTGGGACTTTGTTTAAGCTGAGTGTTATTTTCGTGAAGTTAACTGTTTAGGTGAGATTGGTTATAGCTGTTTACCTTGCCGGGATGTTATGGTTTCTGTTACTGTTTATGCTGTTCATGATATTTTTTGTATTGTTGACTCCCTTGTCGGGATGTTATGGTTTCTGTTACTGTTTATGTTGTTAATGATATTGTTTATATTGTTGAATCCCTTGCCGGGATGTGATGGTTTCTATTACTATTTATGCTGTTAATGACATTGTTTGTATTGTTGAATCCCTTGCCGAGATATGGTGATTTATGGGTCATATTGTTGGTTTTTTCCTTGCCAAACTGTTGTTCTTGATATTGTTTGGGTGAGGAAGAGTGTAAAGCACGAAGGGTGATGCCGTGCCATGTTATGATATTAAAGCACGAAGGATAATGTCGTTCCATGTTATGATATTAAATCACGAAGGATAATGTCGTGCCGTATCTATTTATTTATTGTGAGGATGAGAGTAAACGCACGAAGGGTGATTCCGTGCACTTGTTTTGGTAAGGATGAGAGTAAAGCACGAAGGGTGATGCGTGATCACGCTCAACTATGTCTTGTGGAAGACTAAGCGGGCGTTGCAAATATAATCTGGGGTAT
>MDKI01172593.1:0-15043 GCA_005239505.1 Nicotiana paniculata
TGAATCCATGTATAATTGGTGATTTTGGTGTTATGTGATGCGTTTTGGAGGCTCGACTAAGTTGGATAAGGTATTAGGACTTGTTGGTAAGTTTAGTTGAGGTCCCGGGGGCCTCAGGGATGTTTCAGATGCTCAATGGGTGAATTTAGACTTTGAATAACAGCTGAACCATTGCTGGTTCTGGTGTCTCGCACTTGCGATGGACCTTCCGCAGATGCGGACACGCAGGTCCGGACGAGGGGCTCGCAGGTGCGAACTTGGCCAAGTCACCCAGTCCTCGCAGGTGCGGTTGGTTTTCCGCAGATGCGGAGCCACAAATTCGGCCAATTCACCGCAGGTGCGGCCCCAGGCCTTTTATTGGGTTTTCGCACCTGTGATGGAATTTACGTAGGTTCGGGACAACAGGTATGGTCCAAGGGGCGCAGGTGCGTAAATCGCTGGGCAGTTATATCAGATTCGAGGGCTTGAATTTCATAACTTCAACAATAAATTGGAGCTCGGGTGTGGGCGATTTGGAGTGAGTTTTGAGGATAAGCTTCATAGGTAACGATTCCTAACCATATTGCCTTTGTATATCATTAATTTATGGCAATTTCTTCCATGCAATTAAGGGATTTAGGTGAAAAATCATGCAAATGGAAAGAAGTTTCCCAAATTAGAAAATCCGAGAATTTAATAGGATTTTGTCGTCGGTTTTCGATGATTCTTGTTCGTGTGAGTTCGTGAGTGAATGGGTGTTTTAAATTTGTAACTTTCACTCGATTCTGAGACATGGGCCCCGGGGACTTTTTGGGCGATTTTCCTAAATTCGCGTATTAGCCTCGAACTTATTAGCTATTTTGATTCCTTAAAGTGATATTTACATTACGCAATCGAATTTAATAGATTTGGGCCATTTGGAGTCGGATACTCGTGGCAAGAGCGTGGTTTCGAGTTGAGTAGCGCAGTCGAGGTAATTGGCTTGCCTAACTTAGTGTTGGGGACTTCCCCTAGGCTGTTTTAATACAGTTTATGTTGATTGGGCGCCGTGTGCGTGAGGTGACGAGTACGCACACGGGACATTGTTGCAAAAACTCCATTTTTCCTCCATGACTTAAATCATTTCACTCATATTTCACTGATTCCTGTATCGAGTATGTAGTTTAGATTAGAAAATAACATGCCTACCTGATTTACTTGAATTCTCCCTAGTTATTACTATATGTACCATGCTTAGGTAGCTTATCCATATTTCCCTGTGACTTTTCCTGAACTGTTTTGAATAAAATAAAAAAAATTGTATAATGTATTTGTACTGCATTGCATATTTAAATTGGGACTACGGACGAGATTCTGGGAGCTTTCCCTCTGTATTTCATAGCATATTTAAGTTGGGACTACGGACGAGATTCCGGGAGCTTTCCCCCCTGTACTGCCTTGCATATTTAAATTGGGACTACATACGAGATTCCGGGAGCTTTCCCCCTGTACTGCATTGAATACTTATTATTGTGATATATGTTGTGTTGAGCCGAGGGCTCCCTATTATTATTTCCTTTTTTCTAATTGTTTCTACTTATATTGCCTCAGCTTGTTATATCTCTCTGTTCACATTATTTTATACTGTTTTACTATAAAAATCCAGTAGAGCCTTAACCTGACCTCGTCACTACTCGAATGGGGTTAGGCTTGGAACTTACTGGGTACAAATTTGTTGTGTACTCATGCCCTTTACTGCACATGTTTTTCGTGTGCAAATCCATGTACTAGTGCTCAGTTTCGTGGCTAGGGGTCCGAGCAACAACTTTTAAGGGACCGAAAGGTAATTCTGCCGCATCCGCAGAGTCCTTGAGTCACCTTCCACTCCAGATTTAGATAGATTTTCTTTTTATGTAAATTCCCTCTCGTTGTATAGAGCTATTTTTAGACAGATCTTGTGACTGAACTGATGTTTAGGGTTTTTTGAAAAGTTGTATTTTGTATGCGCCAAGTGACGATGTTTTCATTGTAGACTCACTTATTTCGCCTTTATTTCTATTGCCTTTATTTAATATGTGTTTCCGCAATTAGGCTTACCTAGTCGTAGAGACTAGGTGTGGTCACGATACCTTCGGAGGGGAAATCAGGTCGTGACAAGTTGGTATCAGAGCGTCTAGGTTCATGGAGTCACAAGTCACAAGCCGGTTTATTAGAGTCTCGCGGACCGGTGCGGAAACGTCTGTATCTATTTTCGGGAGGCTATGTAACTGTTAGGAACAATCATATTTCTTTGATTTCCTTTTTTGTGCGAGTTATTGATATCAAAAATTTTAAAATTCTATTATATTCTTTCCCACAGATGGTGAGGACCCGTACTGGGAGGACCGACGACCAAGCACCCGAGCCTTCTGCCAGAGAAACCAGAGGCCGGGGTAAAGGAAGACCGCGCGGTGCAGCCCGAGCACCGGCAGAGGAGCCTATGGCAGCCCCAGCTGGAGAGCCGCCAGAGGAGGTCCCTATTGCTGCTCCAGCCTTGCAGGAGACCTTCGCTCAATTCATGAGCATGTTCAGTACCCTAGCACAGGCTGGACTATTTCCGATAGCTCCCGCTACATCTCAGGCCGGGGGAGGGGCACAAACTCTCGCAGCCCGCACTCTTGATCAGAGGGGCCAGGTTGATCAGGCCCCAGAGTATATTCTTATGCCCCCAGCGGCTCCAGTTCAGCATAATTTTAGGGAAGCGGATCCAATTCAGTATAATTTTAGGGCAGCGACTTTTGAGGCCGAGCAGATCAGACTCGAGAGGTACAATAAGTACCACCCACTTACTTTCAGCGGACTAGCTTCAGATGACGCTCTGGGATTTCTTGAGGAATATCATCGGATTCTCCGCACTATGGGCATTGTGGAAACAGGTGGGGTTTCTTTCACCGCTTTCCAGCTGAGAGGAGTGGCATATAAGTGGTGGCGGGCCTATGAGCTGAGTAGTCCGGATGAGGCAACCTCACTCACTTGGACTCAGTTTTAAGAGATGTTTTTGCGAGATTATGTCCCTCAGAGCCTCAGGGATACTTGGCACGTGGAGTTTGAGCAGTTGCGCCAGGGTACTATGACTATGTCGGAATATGCAGTCCGTTTCAGTGAGTTAGCTCGGCATGCCCCAAACTTGGTTGCCACAGTCAGAGAGCAGGTTCGCCGCTTCATCGAGGGACTCCATCCTAGTATTCGGACCAGTATGGCCAGAGAGTTGGAGATGGATATCACTTACCAGCAGGCAGTGAGTATTACTAGGAAAGTAAAGGGCAGTTCTCCCGGGACAGAGAGGAGATAGAGGCCAAGAGGTCTTGAGAGACTGGCTATTTGTTAGGATCTCGTGCACCAGCAGCACGTCACGTTAGGGGCTTTGTGGTTTGCCCTGTTCATTCAGCCCTTCTAGCAACCAACAGTATTCTAGCTACTCCTAGACCTCAGGAGTTGTATTATGCACCTCCAGTATCCAGCATGCCCCCAGTTCGAGGTGCCATTTCCGGCCAGCCCAGCAGGCCAGCTCCTATTCAGTATCAGCCGCGACATCCTCCGAGGGGTTGTTTTGAGTGTGGTGACACTCGTCACTTGATTAGAGATTGCCCCAGGGCCAGGAGGGTTCCGCCTCCATAGTCTTATTAGCCTCCACGTGCTCCGCCGGGTCCTCCGACTATTCTTCCAGCTTTAGCTGCCACTCTACTCCTTAGCCATATCGAGGTGGGGGTTGGGGAGGTAAAGGTCACCCTAGATGGGGAGGCCAGGCCAGATACTATGCCCTTCTAGCCCGTTCCGAGGCTGTTGATTCAGACTCGGTCATCACAGATATTGTCCTTGTCTGCCGTAGGGATGCATTAGTGTTATTTGATCCAGACTCTACGTATTCATATGTGTCCTCTTATTTTGCACCACATTTGGGGATATCTCGGGATACTTTGAGTTCCCCTGTCTATGTATCTACTCCTGTGGGAGACTCTCTAGTTGTGGACCGCGTATATCGGTCATGTTTGATTTCTCTTTGTGGTTTTGAGACCAGGGATGATTTATTATTACTTAGCATGGTATATTTTGATGTTATCTTGGGCATGGACTGTTGTCGCCCCATTATGCTATTCTTGATTGTTACGCTAAGACCGTGACTCTGGCTATGCCACGCTTGCCGAGATTAGAGTGGAGAGGTACCTTAGAGTATACTCCCCGCCGGGTCATTTCATTTCCTAAGGCTCAGCAGATGGTTGAGAAGGGGTGTGATGCATACTTGGCCTATGTGAGAGATGTCAGTGTTGATACTCCTCTAGTCGAGTCAGTTCCAGTAGTAAGGGACTTTCCTGATGTATTCCCAGCTGATCTTCGGGGTATGCCGCCCGACAGAGATATTGATTTCAGCATTGATTTGTTGCCGGGCACTCAGCCTATTTCTATCCCTCCTTACCGTATGGCTGCTCCTGAGTTGAAGGAGTTGAAGGAGCAGTTATAGGAGTTGCTTGATAAGGGTTTCATCAGACCCAGTGTATCACCTTGGGGGTGCTCCAGTATTATTTTTGAAGAAAAAAGATGGTTCTATGCGCATGTGTATTGATTATCGGTAGTTGAACAAGGTCACCATGAAGAACATGTATCCTTTGCCTCACATTGATGATTTATTCGACCAGTTATAGGGTTCCAGGGTATTCTCCAAGACTTGCGTTCTGGCTATCATCAGTTGAAGATTCGGGAGCCGGATATCCCGAAGACTGCCTTCAGGACCAGATATGGCCACTATGAGTTTCTTGTTATTTCATTCGGGCTGACCAATGGCCCAAAAACTTTAATGCATTTGATGCACAGTGTGTTCCAGCCTTATCTTGATTCCTTCATCATTGTATTTATTGACGACATCCTGGTGTATTCCCGATCATGGGAAGATCATGAGCAGCATTTGAAGACTGTGCTTTAGACCTTGAGGGAGAAGAGATTGTATGCAAAATTCTCTAAATGTGAGTTTTGGCTTGACTCAGTGGCCTTCTTGGGCCACATAGTGTTTTGGGATGGGATCAAAGTAGATCCGAAGAAGGTGGAGGCGGTGCAGAGTTGGCCTAGGCCGTCATCAGCTGCGGAGATCCGTAGTTTCCTTGGTTTGGCTGGGTACTATCATCGTTTTGTGGAGGGTTTTTCATCCATTGCAGCACTTATGACCAGGTTGACTCAAAAGGGTTCTCCGTTCAGGTGGACTGAGGAGTGTGAGGGGAGCATTCAGAAGCTCAAGACAACCCTGACTTCAGCTCCAGTGTTGGTATTGTCTACGGGTTCAGGGTCTTATACCGTCTATTGTCATGTTTCAAGGATTGGCCTTGGAGCAGTGTTGATGCAGGACAGTAGGGTGATTGCCTACGCGTCCATAAAATTGAAGGTGCATGAGAAGAACTCTCCAGTTCATGATCTCGAGTTGGCAGTGATTGTTCACGCTCTGAAGATATGGCGTCATTATTTATACGGTGTTCCCTGTGAGATTTTCACCGATAACCGGAGTTTGCAGCACATATTCAAGTAGAAGGACCTCTATTTGCGCCAGAGGAGATGGTTGGAGTTGTTAAAGTACTATGAAATCACTGTATTATACCACCCGGGGAAGGCCAATGTGGTGGCCGACGCCTTGAGTCACCGGGCGGAGAGTTTGGGGAGTATGGCATATCTTCCGGCAGTTGAGAGGCCCTTAGCCTTAGATATTCAGTACTTAGCTAGTCAGTTCGTGAGGTTGAACATTTCGGAGCCTTTTCGGGTTTTAGCTTGTGTGGTTTCTCGGTCATCTCTTTTCGACGACATTCGAGAGCGCCAGTATGTTGATCCCCACCTTCTGGTTCTTTAGGACAGGGTTCGGCGAGGTGATGCCAGGGATGTGACTATATGAGATGGTCGTGTGATGATGATGCATGTTCGGATCTGTGTGCCCAATGTGGATGGGCTTCGGGAGTTGATTCTTGAGGAGACCCATAGCTCGCGGTATTCCATTCACCCGGGTACCGCGAAGATGTACCAGGATCTGAGACAGCACTATTAGTGGAGAAGGATGAAAAAGGATATAGTGGAGTTTGTGAACAAGTGTCTCAACTGTCAGAAAGCCAAGTATGAGCATCAGAGACTAGGAGGGTTACTCCAGCAGATTGAGCTTCCATAGTGGAAGTGGGAGCGGATCACCATGGACTTCGTGGTTGGACTTCCTCAGAATTTGAAGAAGTTCAATGCTATTTGGGTGATTGTGGATCGACTGACTAAGTCAGCCCATTTCATTCCTTTGTTGACTACATAATCCTCTGAGAGGTTGGCGGAGATTTATGTCAGGGAGATTGTTCGCCTCCACGGTATTCCAGTATCTATCATTTCAGACAAAGGTACACAGTTCATCTCACGGTTCTGGAGAGCCGTTTAGCAGGAGCTAGGCACCAGAGTAGAGTTGAGTACAACCTTTCACCCTCAGACAGACGGGCAATCTTAGCGTACGATTCAGATTCTTGAGGATATGCTTCGTTCCTGTGTGATGGATTTTCGAGGGTCATGGGACCGATACTTTCCACTTGCAGAGTTTTCTTATAATAACAGCTACCAGTCCAGCATTCAGATGGCGCCGTTTGAGGCTTTGTATGGTAGAAGGTTCCGGTCCCCAGTGGGAGGGTTTGAGCTGGGGAGGCACGATTGTTGGGTACAGATTTGGTCCAGGACGCCTTGGACAAGGTGAAGGTGATTCAAGAGAGACTTCGCGCAGCTCAGTCCAAGCAGAAGAGTTATGCGGACCGGAAGGTTCGTGATTTGGCATTTATGGTTGGTGATCGGGTTTTGCTTCGGGTATCGCCTATGAAGGGCGTCATGAGGTTCGACAAGAAGGTTAAGCTGAGTCCGAGATTTATTGGAAATTTTGAGGAGTTGCGATGTGTTGGGGAGGTTGCTTATGAGCTAGCCCTACCTCCCAACCTAGCAGGAGTTCATCCGGTATTCCACGTCTCCATGATCCGGAAGTATCACAGTGACCCGACTCATGTTTTGGATTTTAGTTCAGTCTAGTTGGACAAGGATTTAACATATGTTGAGGAGCCAGTAGCTATATTTGATAGACATGTCAGAAAGCTCAGGTCAAAGGATATTGCGTCAGTAAAGGTTCGGTTGAGGGGTCAGCCAGTCGAGGAGGCGACTTGGGAGATCGAGCAATATATGAGCAGTCAGTACCCTCATCTTTTCACAGCTTCAGGTATGTCTCTATACTCGTTCAAGGACAAACGATTTTCTTAAGAGGGAGAGAATGTAACGGCTTGGTAGGTCGTTTTGGGAGTTAGCGCCCCGATCCCTTAATAACTATTTTCCCCCATGTCTATTTCTGCTTTTGGGACTTGTTGGAATGGTGAGTGGTGAAATTCAGAGAGTTTTAGACACATAGTCCTTCTATGTGAGTTTAAGCCTTAGAAATCGGACCATAGTTGGAACTGTGGGAAGACGAGTCCGAAAGGGGATTCTGTCGACTCTCTTAGCTCTGTTGGCTGATTTCAGAGTTAGGAGCGTGTTAGGAGTGTGCTTTCGAGGTCTGTAGTAGATTTAGGCTTGAATTGGCGAAAGTTAGAAATTTCAGCCGATAAGTGGAATTATTATATCGGGCTCGGAATGGAATTCTGAGAGTGTCTGTAGGTCCGTTGTATCATTTGTGACCTGTGTGTAAAATTTGAGGTCATTCAGAGTAGTTTCATTTGTTTCGGCATCGGTTGTAGATTTTGGAAATTTCATAAGTTCTTAGGCTTGAATCCATGTATAATTGGTGATTTTGGTGTTATGTGATGTGTTTTGGAGGCTCGACTAAGTTGAATAAGGTATTAGGACTGGTTGGTAAGTTTAGTTGAGGTCCCGGAGGCCTCGGGGATGTTTCAGATGCTCAACAAGTGAATTTAGAACTTGGAAGAACAACTGAACCATTGCTGGTTCTGGTGTCTCGCACTTGCGATGGACCTTCCGCAGTTGCGGACACGCAGGTGCAGACGAGAGGCTCGCAGGTGCGGACTTGTACAAGTCACCCAGTCCTCGCAGGTGTAGGCCCCAGGCCTTTTAGTGGGTTTTCGCACCTGCGATAGAATTTTCGCAGGTGCGGGACCACAGGTGCGGTCCTAGGGGCGCATGTGCGGAAATTGCTGGGCAGTTATATCAGATTCGAGGGCTTGAATTTCATAACTTCAAAAATCAATTGGAGCTCGGGTGTGGGAGATTTGGAATGAATTTGAGGATAAGCTTCAGAGGTAACGATTCCTAACCCTATTTCCTTTTTATATCATTAATCTATGGCCATTTCTTCCATGCAATTAAGGGATTTACGTGAAAAATCATGCAAATGGGAAGAAGTTTCCCTAATTAGAAAATCCGAGAATTTAATAGGATTTTATCGTCAGTTTTCGATGATTCTTGTTCGTATGAGCTCGTGAGTGAATGGGTGTTCTAAATTTGTAACTTTCACTCGATTCGGAGACGTGGGCCCAGGTGACTTTTTGGGCGATTTTCCTAAATTCGCGTATTAGCCTCGAACTTATTAGCTATTTTTATTGCTAAATTGATATTTACATTAGGCAATCGAATTGAATAGATTTGGGCCATTCGGAGTCGGATACTCGTGGCAAGAGCGTGGTTTCGAGTTGAGTAGCGCAGTCGAAGTAACTGACTTGCCTAACTCTGTGTTGGGGAGTTCCCCTAGGTTGTTTTAATACTGTTTATGTTGATTGGGCACCGTGTGCGTGAGGTGACGAGTACGCACACGGGCCATTGTTGCAAAAACTCCATTTTTCCTCCATGACTTAAATCATTTCACTCCTATTTCACTGATTCCTGTATCAACTATGTAGTTTAGATTAGAAAATAGCATGCCTACCTGTTTTACTTGAATTCTCCCTAGTTATTTACTATATGTACCATGCTTAGGTAGCTTATCCATATTTTGCCTGTGACTTTTCCTGAACTGTTTTAAATAAAAAAAAAATTATATCCTCTATTTGTACTGCATTGCATATTTAAATTGGGACTACGGACGAGATTCCGGGAGATTTCCCCCTGTACTTCATTGCATATTTAAATTGGGACTACGGACGAGATTCCGGGAGATTTCCCCCTGTACTTCATTGCATATTTAAATTGGGACTACGGACGAGATTCCGGGAAGTTTCCCCCTGTACAACATTGCATATTTAAGTTTGGACTACAGACGAGATTTCGGGAGCTTTCCCTCCTGTACTGCATTTCATATTTAAATTGGGACTACAGACGAGATTCCGGGAGCTTTCCCCCTGTACTGCATTGCATACTTATTACTGTGATATATGTTGTGCTGAGCCGAGGGCTCCCTGTTATTATTTCTTTTTTGCTCGTTGTTTCTACTTATATTTTTCTCAGCTTTTTATATCTCTCTGTTCACATTATTTTATACTGTTTTACTATAAAAATCCAGTAGAGCCTTAACCTGACCTCGTCACTACTCGATTGGGGTTAGGCTTGTCACTTACTAGGTACCAATTTGTGGTGTACTCATGCCCTTTCCTGCACATGTTTTTCATGTGCAGATCTAGGTACCAGCGCTCAGTTTCGTGGCTAGGAGTCCGAACAACAGCTTTTAGGAGACCGAAAGGTAATTATACCCGTCCTTCGAGTCCTTCGAGTCACCTTCCACTCCAGATTTAGATAGATTTCCTTTTTATGTAAATTCCCTCCTGTTGTATAGAGCTATTTTGAGACAGATCTTGTGACTAAAGTGATGTTCTGGGTTTTGGGAAAAGTTTGTATTTTGTATGCGCCAAGTGGCGATGTTTTCATTGTAGACTCACTTATTTCGCCTTTATTTCTATTGCCTTTATTTAATATGTGTTTCCACAATTAGGCTTACCTAGTCGTAGAGACTAGGTGCCGTCACGATACCTTCAGAGCGGATATCGGGTCGTGACATCACATGTGCGTCAACATCAAGCACAACAGAGTGCACAAAATATAATTGTGGGGAAAATCATTAGGAACAAACAATACAGAGAAAGGCAACCTTATGGTACAATAAGCAAATCAACATCACAAAGGCTATCTCGCCCATTATGCCGTGAGGCCTAAACTTAATCACAATATATGCGCGAAGAATCATGTAACCCTTACAACCCATCATAGTATAAGAGAGAAACGTATAACATAAAACAAGGCGCGAATAATAATCATTTCGCCCGATGATGTACATGTGATAACAACTGCGAAAACAAACAAGTCTGATTCGATACAGAATACACATTCTCATTTGGCTCAAAATCATCTCCTAAACCAATTTCTGATCATCCCCCAACATGTAATTAACCCTCCAAAGGTCCGTAGTAATCTTTCCATAACACCTATTATCAATAATCCAATCCTCAACATTTCTTCACAACTCGCAGTCAAGGAATAGTCTGCCAACGAGAACATCCAGTCTCTGAACCTCACGAATACCAGAATCTTTATCCCCATTTTCAACACCGCGACTCAGACGGTTGACACGTAACTCATACTACATCATCTTATGGAAATGCACCCATAAGTCAAAACACAATGTACCTACCAACAAGCGCTCCGGTGAAAACACATAGTGCCAGAAAAACCTTAGACACCTGAAATCGTCTGTGCCATCAAGAACTCATATCCTTCCCTCACAAACTAATTGCAACCTTGTACATACAACTTTTCAACCTCACACGGCGCATCTCCTCTAGCATGATAACTCGCAACACTAACATCGTCTCATAGTCAACTCATAACCATCAGCAATATAGCTCCTATACCGATGGAAAACTGCAACTCCATTCGTGGTCAAAACCATGATAAGTTCTTCGGAACTCAGTAACACATAATCGAGTAATCAGAACCATTTGTCTCTAACTCAACCGAGTCATGCAGATTGCCAACTTGAAAGTAACTCAATCTGATATGACCGCCCTGAGGGAACTCCCTGGGAACCCGAATCCATTTCTTGCATCACTTCGACACTGACATGTAGACCTTTCTTGACAAGGAAATACCACAGATTTGACTACCATTCGCTTCCCATTTCAAGACCACCCGTAAACAAATCCAAAAGTCCTTAAAGGCTACATAAGACCTTGAACTCGCTAGAACCTTCTCGATAAACACTCATCATACTCTGATCTTCAATACAAAGCTAATACGCATCGAGCAACCCGTGCTTCACCAGAATATGCCCATTCAAAGAAATAACCAAGAAATCTCTCGGTTTGGAAAATGATACGGCCCATGATCCTACAATCCGATTGTCATTAGCAGCCTCCACCACTTAGCTCGAAGCCATAGAACACCTCATCAGCAACCCAAAGTACCATATTTTCACAGCATGCCCCGATCTAGCAATACTATTTAGCTGAATACTTCAAACTCATGCAATCCTAATCATAGAACTCGCTGAAGAATCTACCAAGCGTTTACCCATCATTGCAATAGTCAAACAACTTCTTGTTCTGAAATGATGACATATGCACCCACCGAGTGAAAACCTCATACGAGACACACAATCCAAACTCATCAAGCAGGAGATGGCCCACTAGTTATACTCAAATCGACACCTTGCCATAAACTTACCTCAATCACAATAGCCAGGCCACCAGCCAATCTTCCCAACTGCTGTCACCTATCAGACATATAAACCCGCCTCATACCCCAAACGAACGACTATAAAATTTAGCTCTACATCTGCTTCTGAGGCTAGACAGCATATCCTGATGATAACCAAGCATCCATAGCCCATCGTAATCTATTTGCAGCATCACCGATTGTTGGTATATAACGAATACCGAGCGCACAAAATCACATATAAGCGATCGGGAGGAGTCAAAGTGGTAGATGTCGAGCTGAAACAAGGCCGCACGATAAGAAAAGAAGAAAGGGAATTTTTTCCTAAATGCCCTTAGCCTACCGAAGATAGGTGTGGACGTCATCATACTGATCCGCAAGACTCTACTAGACACTTATTTATGACTTATAGAACTTACGAACCTAGTGCTCTAATACCACCTTGTCACGACCCAAAAATCACAAGTCGTGAGGGCACCTAACTCAACGTCACGCCCCAAAACCGAGGGACGAGACCGGCACCTAATCGAATGATTTCGGTCAAGCGGACCTGGATTGCCTTTCCTACCCAACGAGTTACCCCGTGCACAATATACAAATTAATATGAATTTACAACCAAATTTCATTTTTTCCTCTTTTAAAACTTCAACATTTGATAATCCCAAAATATATAAGCTAAGCACAACATTTACGACACGGAACCAAGATTACGAATAATTATAGCTACTACCCAAAATACATACAACCCACACAGTGTCTGCGGAGTCTCTAAGAGTACTAGGAGTTTACACAATACTTGCCGGCAACAAGGCCCCCGCTATACCTTAAAAAACATAAAATATACAAAATGAGATGATATAGACTACACACGGCCCCGAGAGGAAATGGGGCTCACCAGGACTTCTAGAGATATGAAGAGGAGGCACCACTAACGGCGAACCGAGCTACCTGCTATAGAACCACCTACATGCATATAGAAGATGTAGCTCCCCCGGGAAAATGGACGTTAGTACCATTGAATAGTTCTAGTATATATAAACAAACTTTACTCTATGTAAAATCAAGCAATGCACGTATATGAGGCAGTTAAAGAAACCCAAACAAATATTACACAGAGATACACAAAATCGCAAATGAGGTTTTCACAGTTTTCTATGTCAATTATTTCCCCTATTGCGGCACGCAATCCGATCCCCCCTCACAATCATATCCACCCTTATTTCTCCCATTGCGGCATGCAACCCGATACCATCTCACAATCACATTACACCCTTATTACTTCTATTGCGTCGTGCAACCCGATCCTACCTTACAATTTTTGTTGCGGCGTGCAACCCGATTCTACCTTACAATTTCTTCTACGGCGTGCAACCCGATCCCACCTTACAATTTATGTTGCGGCGTGCAACCCGATCCTACCGTACAATCACATTTCACAGCAATAACCATCAACAATTATATCACAAGTATCTTTATCATGAAGAACATAAGTTCATATCAACCAATAACTATGTGAAATCAAGACACAATGATCCTTACCAATCAGTAATTCATATATGGTGTGGCCACAATCATTAAACTCAATAAAATCACCCCATATTTACTTTCATCATTTGCTATACAACCTTTAGCAATTTGATACGTTCAACAATGTAATTAATAGCAACATCAACCAACAATTTAATCACAAAGATTCTCATAGTCAAGGATATTCATTCGTAACAACCAAGTAACCATATGAAATCAAGGCCACCGAAATCTTAATCAAACAGTGAGTCATATACGGTATGCCATCAACACATACCTCAATTAGTTTATCCCTGTTTCCTTTCCATTATTTACTACACAACATTTGGCACTTAGATACATTCAACACTTTGTTTTATTATCATTTCTTTTGTTTTGCAGCCCATCCTCTCATACCGATGTATTCAACATTTAACGAGCTTTGCACATGATAGAATAAGCACAAAGAATCACCTTTTTGCAAGCTCATATAACATGGTAATCGACTAAGAAATTCAAAGAATGAAGTCTTACACATCGACACAGCAGGGCAATCAATTCACATATGCTCAAGCAAGAATTTCATACCGAGTGTACGGACACCCACAAGATGACTCTACACGGATTAAAGTTAGCCATGCATACCTTGAATCAGAATTCCCCTTTAAATTTTCTACCACAATTCACCGGACCTTCTAGCACCTTATCTAGTTCACAATGTGACATATTCCACTTAGAATTAGGAACCATAAACCTATCTCGAACTCATTTAGGCATTCTGTCAAACACTAGGTGTTCCTTTAGATTAAATGGCCTCCTTTTAGTGAAAGATTATTCTAACACATTCCTTTTACTAGATTATGACTAGTTGGTTACATGCATGCAAGACTCCTACCCTCATCTTCATGAACTTACCTAACCATGTTTCATTTTAACAAAATCTTGAAATTAAGGTTGACGGGGTACAAGCTTACCTTTTAGGGTGAAGAAAATGGTGTCCTACTTGATTAGTTCCAAGCTTGAATGATGAAGGAGGATCACTTTGATGAAGTTGGGACTTTCTCTCTCTAGAACTCTCTCTTCCCTCTCTCCATTTTGTTTAGAAAATCTTTAAAATGGAAGGGGGTAGGTGTTTTAATGAACTGAGGGTCGGGTATAAAATTAGAAATTTAAGAGCCCCCAAGCATAAATGCGGTGAGGAATGCGATCGCATTTCTGCTATGCGGTCCGCATTCCTGTCGCATAAATGGCCCTCAAATGGGCCAAAAAGAAAAGTAGACTGCCCAGGTATGCGACCAATATGCGGTCCGTGTACCTATTATGCGATTTCATAGTGCGTCGCATAACTCCCTCCGCAAAATTCAAGGTACAAGAATGCCACAACTATGCGGCCCGCATTTTTGAAATGCTATCGCATTCTAGGCCGCATAGCTATCCTCAAAATGGACAGCAAACTGTCCAGGTATGCAACCATTATGCGGTCCGCATACCTGATCTGCGATCGCATAGTGGACCGTAGAACTTCGCAAATCTGAAAAATTTTATCCTTTAAGTCTCGGGGTACTTTTTACTTCACAAGGGCCCGTTTTAAGAATTTTTACAGTTATAACAACACGGGGACCTATTTGAGCATTATTTATAGCCATGAAATTTTACGGGTCTTCACATTCTCCCCCACTTAAAATCATTCGTCCTCGAATGAGGATCGGGGAATCACTAGAGTAGGAAAACACAAAATAAGCCAACCCCCAAATTTTTACATACTCTGATATTTCCTGAAAATTTTGCCAGAGTTTGCTTTGTAATTAGGCCTATCTACCTGTCAGAGAGCCCCCGAAACACATGTTTAACCAATTTCACACATTACCAGTTACTCTATCAAATTACACATAATCTGGTCATTTAAACAAGCTACATGTAATTCAATTACTTCCACAAGCCTCACATAGTTTGGTTAACTCCACAAAT
>ML315726.1:0-12676 GCA_005239505.1 Nicotiana paniculata
CGCATAAAATGTAAGGTATATCACATGTTAAACTATGCAATTTAGTCTCGCATCAGTGAGGTAGGATAGAAAATTCACCTTGTTTTGAAAAATCCCTATTTATCCCGAAACTCTTACAAAACTTTTGAAAATAATATTCCGAAACAAAATGAGTGGGTGTATATTTTAATTAGTCAGGATTTTTCCGAACTACGCATTGTTTGATTCTCACAGGTGTGGGATACGTAGGCAACCCTCATCGGGTCCAACTCTATTTTTCAAAATCAAGGGGGTATAGTCCCAAATAAAATTAGGTGACGCCATTGTAGCGTGATTGCCCAAGTGGGGCACCGGAAGGCCATTTTTGCAAAAGTGGCCGCCTGTAGTTTGTCTTTAAATTTCGACCCAATTCACAAACACAACCTTAAAATAAAAACTTCCTACCCGAAGTATTAAAGGGCCGTATTCGCAAAGATGGTCCATTTTTCTGTATTACAAAACCCTTTGCAAAAATAACACTTTTCAAAATTTTTGTGGTTTTAATCAAAAACGAATGTGCAGGATGATTACAGTTGAAAACATCCCCTTCAGGGCAGTCGAGGAAATCCCTCTAGGACTCTATATGTGGTGGAGCGACTTGGGGGAAGCCAGTAGNACACGGGCTAGAGGAAATACCAGGGTATGCTGGTCTCAATGACAATCTTAGAAGTCGGTATCCAGTGGCACCCAGGGCGGTGACTCCACATAAGTTTTTGGATCTGTTGAACATTAGTCGGGACGTCCAAGACCCACACCTATCCGAAGGTTTCTGCACTTTCTATTTTCTTTACAGACGTTATGGAGTCCCCAGGGTTATGAGGCTAACAACACTGGTCTAACTCACAAAGATCAGGCTAAATGGGAAGCCCGCTAGGGGCTAGCTTTTGTGATAGCATTCTTGGGCACCTTGATTTGACCAAGAAGTGAGGGATGCATAAACATCGGGCTTGTGGGAATGGCAGATTTCGTGATGAAGAAATCCAATGGCACACTTATACCGATGGTCTTAGACGAGATTTACCGTGCTCTGACAGTTTGCCAATCTGGGGGAAAGTTCTTTGAGGTGTGCAACCTGCTTCTACAAATCTGGCTGATCGAGCACCTCTGTCACCGCCCAGGCTACATGAACTACGGCTTAACCGGTTTGAATTGCATCGAGGAACATGATACTCGGGTAAAAGGCCACAAATTTCCTGAGGGCATGGAAGCCTGGCACTCATACTTGAGTTCACTGACTGCCGACCAAATCGAGTGGACGTTCGGGTGGCTCCCCGTCAGCGAGGTTATCAATATGTCTGCTGAGGTTTGCTATCTCCTGTTAATGAGCCTGTGAAGCATTCAGCCATATGCCCCACACCGGGTCTTACGCCAGTTGGGGAGACAACAGGGTGTTTCCCATGACGAGGACTTAAGCCAACAAGCCATTGAGTTATTCCCAAGAGCTGCATTTGCTGAAGGCAGGGTCCGTCAAATATGGAACGAGTACAGGTTTTTAGAACCTCAAAGTCGGGTGAGAGATTTATCTAAAGGGGAAGTGGAGCCTGCCTACACCTCTTGGTATGGAATAAGAGGCAGGGAGCATCAAGAGAAAGAACGAGCCACAAAGAGACCCCACGTACAACGATTCACCGAGCAGACACAAGAGCATTGGGCTTGGTTAGAAAAGGAAAACAACTGAGCCATCATGGCATAAGCAAGTTGGAAGCCTAGGTCAGGGAAATCAAATTTTAAAACATTCTACATACTTCCACAATTGAAGGGGAGAAAAATAGATTAGCCCAAGAGAATGAAGTTCTCCGGGCCCAGATACAGAAATTAAAAACAGCTGCTGAGAACCCAGAGAGAAGCAGAACTGATGAAAGGCTTATCAACAACCTGAGGCATAAAGTGTGCAGCTATGGAAATGATCTAGACAAAGCTGAAGAAGAACTGACCGGAGTTCGGGAAAGATTAACAAGAAGTGCATAGGAAAGAACAGAGTTTGTCCAGAGACTAAAAAGGAAATATGACCAGGAAGTCATAGGCTTGAAGGAAAAGTTGGCCGTCCTCGAGAACGAAATGGCCAAACAAGCAAAAAGATTTAAGAACAGAGAGGGAACAGTGCTATGCCATGATGGCTCAGTTGGAAAGAGAGTTGCAACAATGGCAAGAGCAAAGTCACAAAGACGCCCATACTTTAGAGGCGAGATCCCAGCAAATCGGGCGCCTACTTCAAGAAAAGGGTATCATCAGGCGAAGGGTCCAAGAGATAGCTGACTACATCGTCGCCAGATGCCAGGAATGCGAAGATATGACTCGGACCACTTTCGTCTCAGCGGTTATGATCTTCGTCCACAAGATAATGGACGACTTTTACCGCCTTCGGCAAGACATAGCATGCAGGCCAGTGGCAAGGCCGAATAATGCCCCACCGGCCCCTGGAGCAAACTGATGTATTTTTGATGTTTTTCGAGTCTGTATTTCATTTTTCTAGTTGTAGTTATGTCTGAGTCCACAGTAGTTTTTATATTTTTAGAAAATATGTGTCGAATCTGTTTTGCAAACTTTGAAATTCCAAAAGTGGGCTACAAGTTTTCTGTAATCAGAAGTGTTTTATTTAATGAATGAAAATGTTAGAATGAAGCTTTTAGAAAATATGCATTTCTGTCCTTTGGGTTTCGTCGTATGAACTACGTGATGATCTGATTCACGCGGCGCCATGATACATAGGCAATCCACATAGGATTCGATCATAACCATAAGAAAAGAAACCGAGCGAGGAATAAAAGATCGAAAACAATAACAGAAGAAGGGTAAGAATGATAAAAAGGGAAAAGCCGAGAAATAAAGTCGGGATGAAGTACAATTGTTGCAAAAACATATAGAAAAGCGTTTAAATTGCTCAGGTGCATTGCATACCCCAAACGTGCGATTGCCTATGTGATAAATGCTTCAACCTAACATTTTGTTGGTTCAATCTAAAAGGTATTTTTAGGTGGTTGGTTTTGCAGTAACCTGGATTCCCATCCTTACTTCATTAGATGCCAATCGTCAACTCTTCTGTGGAAGACCTAAATCCAGCCATCCCAACGTCTGAGTCAGCAACAGTTGAAGAGAACAGGACTCTGCGTTTCCGCATGCTGGAGATGTGGGACGCATGGTCCAATGGTAGGGAACCACCCAGTACCATCTCGGGTTTCCCAGAGATAATTCCCAGGGCAGGCGGGACATCCAACATCCCCATAAGCTACCCAGCCACGCCGTTTGGATATCCAACTATGTCGGCTCACTTTGCCGGAAGGCCTTCTGAGGTTCGCCCCCAGGCCCTGTTTTCCAGTGTGTCTTCCAATATCTTCACCGCACCACCAATATCTGCCACGGCTTCGCCGACTATCTCTGGACCAAGTTTCGAGCCTCCTGCATTCACATTCCAAACACCGTCCGTCCATCTGGATACCACTCATATTACTCCTAATGCATATCCCCAACAACCTCAGCTTGAGGTCACTTTGGGACAAGATAAGAAAAGCCTCGAGCACGAAGAAATAACTCGGAAAATGAAGAGTATTGAACAGAGCCTCAAGAATATACAGGGGCTGAGCGGGCAGAAAAGCGTCTCCTATGCAGATTTGTGCATGTTCCCGCACGTCCACTTGCCTCTTGGGTTTAAAACCCCCAAGTTCGAAAAATATGACGGACATGGGGACCCCATAGCTCATCTGAAAAGGTACTGTAACCAGCTCCGGGGAGCAGGTGGGAAAGAGGAGCTTCTCATGGCATATTTTGGAGAAATCTTGACGGGAATTGCATCAGAATGGTACATGGACCAGGATATATCCCGCTGACATATATGGGATGACCTGGCACGGGACTTTGTCCGGCAATTCCAATACAATGTGGACATCGCTACCGATAGGAACTCACTATCCAATCTAAAAAAGAAACCCTCAGAGAGTTTCAGAGAGTACGCCATCAAATGGCACGAGCAGGCCTCTAGGGTCAAACCTCTGATGGATGAGGTTGAAATGGTCAGCGTCTTTCTACAAGCACAGGAAGCCGACTACTTCCAAAATATGATGTCCGCCATGGGCAAACCATTTGCGGAAGCAATCAAAATTGGAGAAATGGTGGAGAATGGTCTAAAAACTGGTCGTATCCTGAGCCAATCTGCCATAAGAGCAACCTCCCAGGCCATCCAAAGCGGATCCGGGAGTGCAACCAACAGAAAAAAGAAAGAAGAAGGGGCCATGATGGTTTCTGATGTCAGGAAGCCTTGACAATACCCACGTTCATTTCCCAAAGCTTCCCAACATTACTATCCTCACCAAGACGCAGCTTATGCTACGCCCCCTCTTCCCTATGTGGTAATGAACGCTCAACCACATCCCAGGCTACAATAACAATACAATCAGAATAGAGCTCCACCTCCGAGAAACAACCATCCTCCCCCAGCTCCATATAATCCACGCCCTCCCCAAAACTACCCGTACAACACCTACCCTTGTGAACCACCAAGGAAACCCAACTTTACTCCTATCGGGGAGCCGTATTCAAGCCCTTTCCCAAAATTAGTCCAGATGGGGCTTCTACAACCCGTACCTCCGACCAGGCAAAACCCAGCATCAGCATCATACAAGCCGGGAACCAATTGTGCCTACCATTCCGGAGCAGGAGGGCATGACACGGAGGAGTGTTGGACCCTCAAAAGGGCCGTGGAAATCCTTATAGAACAAAAGAAAGTGGTGTTAAGGGACGAAGAAGCTCNGTATAACGCCTACCCCCGTGAACCACCAAGGAAACCCAACTTCACCCCTATCAGGGAGCCGTATTCAAGCCTTTTCCCAAAATTAGTCCAGATGGGGCTTCTACAACCCGTACCCCCGACCAGTCAAAACCCAGCATCAGCATCATACAAGCCGGGAACCAATTGTGCCTACCATTTCGGAGCAGGAGGGCATGACACGGAGGAGTGTTGGACCCTCAAAAGGGCCGTGGAAATCCTTATAGAACAAAAGAAAGTGGTTTTAAGGGACGAAGAAACTCCCAATGTGACGAACAATCCACTGCCCACTCACAATCATGGGCCCGTCATCGGCATGATTTGCGAGGACCAGGATTTTGATCTAGCCCTAAAGTCCATCATCGCCATCGCATATGTGGAAAGAAAACCCAAGACGGCACCCAAACCAGTCAAGGAGATGAAGAAGAGTAACCCCGTCCCCCAGATCACGGAAAAGGCTGAGACTGAAACAAATAGGGGACCCTCTAAAGACGCCCCTTTACATCCCCAAGGCACACAGGAAGGAACAAAGTGTGTTGAGCCCTCCTAGAAGGTTACAATTCAACAAGGCAATAATTAATGGCCCAAAAATGTACGTGCCGAAAGGGACATATCGTGCGAGGGAAAATAATTTCACCAAGGCTGAATGAGCCCGTGGTTATTAGCCGCGTGTCGCAAACTCCCATGAAGAATACTATTGCCGTCCCCTGGAGTTACCGCAGGACGGTGGTGAAATACAAAGGGAAAGAGATTAATGGGGAAACAGGCGATATAAACTCATCAGAGAAATACCTCGACCCGGAAGAACTAAACCAAATCAAGCTGAAACGCTTTCCGCCTAAAAGGCCGATTAGTGCCGGAGAGGCAGAAGAATTCTTCAAGAATATGAAAACCGCTGAATACGCCATAATCGAGGAGCTCAAAAAGTCCCCCACTCAGGTCTCACTCCTATCCTTGCTGGTAAATTCAAACGAGCATCAGAAGATCCTGATCAAAAACCTTAACGAAGCATACGTTCCGGCCAACACCACAGTCGAGCAAATGGAAAGAATGGCAGAACGATTTTTTGAAGTCAACCGGATGTTATTCAGCAAGAATGACTTTCCCCCGGAAGGGGCTGCCCACAACAAAGCTCTCCACCTAACTGTTAAATGTGAGGGTTACTATGTGAAAAGGGTTATGATGGACGGTGGATCTGGTGTTGATATTTGCCCTCTATCGACCCTATAAAGAATGGAGATAGTTACTGAGAGAATCAGGCCCAACAATGTGTGCGTCCATGCATTCGATGGTATCAAGAGAGACACGATCGGGGAGATTGATTTGGTCCTGACAATCGGCCCTGTAGATTTCGAAGTAACATTCTAGGTCATGGATATTGTCTCCTAGGAAGGCCTTGGATCCATGCAGAAGGGGTAGTGCCATCTACTCTCCACAAGATGGTTAAGTTCGAATATGAGGACCAGGAAATCATGGTCCATGGGAAAGACGAGCAGTCTATTTACAGGGACCCATTAGCCCCATGCCTGGAAGCAAGAGAGGGAAACGAGCACATAGTCTACCAGGCTTTCGAGATTATGGTTGCGGACCAGCATGAGGAAGGAACCCCGTGCCCGCAACCCTTCCTATCAAACGCGTCAATTATGGTCGCCAACGACATGATTAAACATGGGTACACACCTGGAAAAGGGCTCGGGATGTCCTTGCAAGGCATTAAAGAACCCGTCACTTTACCTACCAATAAAAAGTTTTTTGGCATAGGGTTTCAAGCTACTCCCGACGATGAACAATGGGCTGACCAACGTAAGAAGAATGGTTGGGAAATTGCCTCAACCGATCCCACACATCACCGCATCATTTGTCAAACCAAAATACGTGGAGGAAGAGGAAGAGGCTTTCACGACCGAAGAAATAGAAGAAATATGCGGAGCAATGAAGCAGATGTTGTATGAGGCCTATATGGTCCAACCAGGAGAAGGCTCCAGCACTGCCGAAGTACAGTATATGGGGCCTGACGCCAATTTGAAAAACTGGAAGGCTACTCCATTCCCTGTCAGGCGGGAGTCCCGGTAGTTCAGCTTTTTTCATCGTTTCTGCACTATGAGTCATTTCAGGGTGTAACTCAAGTGTTTTTAAATTCTTGACTTTAAATTCCGATGTAAACCCTCTTATGTTCAAATTCAATGGAATGAAATCAAAATTTCATCGTCTATTATTCTTTCTGATTTTTTTTTACTTTTCTTGTTTTTCAGTCCTAATAATGTGGCTTTAAAAAATATGACATGCTTGCGGACTTCATGCTCTGATCTTAATACGCCGTCTAACCTCGAAATAATGAATCAAGAACTGGAATATGACGAAGAAGAGGCTTTTAGGGAAATAAATCGAGAATTGGAACAGTTCGAGAATAAGCCTAAGCCAAACTTAAACAAAACGGAACCCGTTAACTTGGGCAATGAAGAAGAGATTCGAGAAACCATGATAAGCGTCCACACGGATGAAGATACTAGAGACGTCTTGATTCAACTACTATTTGAATTCAAAGACGTATTTGCTTGGTCCTACGACGACATGCATGGACTAAGTATGGACTTGGTGGTACACAAATTGCCAACCTACCCCGGTCATCCACCTGTCCAACAAAAGCAAAGGAAATTTAAAACAAACATGAGTGACAAGATCAAAGAAGAGGTCGCTAAACAACTAAAGGCTGGAGTAATCCGAGTGGTTCAATACACCACCTGGTTGGCCAAAGTGGTTCCGGTGCCTAAAACGGACGGAAAGGTCCGAGTATGTGTCGACTACCGGGATCTGAATAAAGCCAGTCCCAAAGATAATTTTCCACTACCAAACATACACATCCTAGTTGACAATTGTGCCAAACATGAGGTACAATCTTTTGTCGATTGCTATGCCGGATATCACCAGGTGTTGATGGATGAAGAGGATGAGGAAAAGACAGCCTTCACTACACCCTGGGGAACGTACTGTTACCGAGTCATGCCATTTGGTTTAGAGAATGCTGGATCAACTTATATGAGGGCCATGACCGCCATATTTCACGACATGATGCATCAGGAGATTGAGGTGTACGTGGATGATGTGATCATTAAGTCCAGAACCCAAAGTGACCATGTGCAGCATTTGAGGAAATTCTTCGAACGCCTGCGCAAATATGATTTGAAATTAAACCCAGCCAAATGCGCTTTCGGGGTTCCATTCGGAAAATTACTGGGATTAATAGTCAGTCGACGGGGCATTGAGCTGGACCCGACAAAGATAAAATCTATTCGGGATATCCCACCCCCAAAGAACCAAGAAGGAAGTCATGAGTCTGTTGGGTAGGTTGAATTACATCAACAGGTTCATCGCTCAGTTGACCTCTACATGCGAGCCTATATTCAAGCTATTGAAAAAAAATGCGGCCATCAAATGGACAGGCGAGTGCCAGGACGCTTTTGACAAGATCAAAGAATATCTGTCAAATCCTCCAGTGTTAGTCCCACCAGAACCAGGGAGACCTCTGTTCCTATACCTGACGGTGCTAGAAAACTCCTTTGGGTGTGTTCTCGGGCAACACGATGCAACCGGGAAGAAAGAGCAGGCCATTTATTACTTAAGTAAGAAGTTCACAAGCTACGAAGCCAAGTATTCCCAGTTAGAAAAGACCTGCTGCGCTCTAACTTGGGTTGCTCAGAAGCTCCGACATTATTTATTGTCTTATACCACCTACCTCATCACGAGGCTGGATCCTTTGAAATACATATTCCAAAAGCCAATTCCCACCGGGAGATTAGCAAAATGGCAAATCTTGCTCATGGAATTCGATATTGTCTATGTCACTCGCACAGCTATGAAAGCTCAAGCATTGGCCGATCATCTAGCTGAAAATCTGGTTGATGATGAATACCAGCCCTTGAGCACTTATTTTCCGGATGAAGAAATCAACTCCGTCGAAATAATCTCAGAAGGCGCTGACACCTGGAAAATGTTCTTCGACGGAGCAGCCAATGCGAAAGGTATTGGGATAGGGGCAATCTTGATTTCACCCATAGGACAACACTACCCAGCCAAGACCCGCCTCCGTTTATTCTTCACAAACAATACTGCTGAATATGAAGCTTGTATAATGGGCATGAACATGGCAATTGACATGGATTTAGAAGAGTTGTTGATCATGGGATACTCCGATTTGATAATTAAGTAGGTTCAGGGAGAGTGGGAAACTCAGGATATTAAACTCCCTCCCTACAGACAACATGTGGAGAACCTTAGTAAGCGATTTAAAGTCGTCGAGTTCAGATATATTCCTCGGTGCCACAATGAGTTAGCTGATGCGCTGGCCACCCTAGCTGCAATGCTGCCCTATCCGGGTAATGTTCGTATAGACCCATTGGAGATCCAAATCAAGGAAATACATGGTTATTGCAACACGCTCGAAGTAGAACCCGATGTCCAACCATGGTATCATGATATTAAAAGATTTTTGAAGACAAGAGAATATCTCGAGCAGGCCAACGGAGACCAAAAGAGAACCATCTGAAGGCTCGCTAGTAGTTTCTTCCTAAGTGGGGAAGTACTGTATAAGAGGACTCCCGATCTGAATCTGTTAAGATGTGTAGACGCCAAAGAAGCCGAAAGGATCATGGGCGAGGTCCATTCAGGAGTATGCGGTCCCCACATGAATGGGTACGTCCTCATAAAGAAAATCTTGCGGTCTGGATATTATTGGATGACCATGGAGAAAGATTGTTTCGGTTTCATCCGGAAGTGCCATAAGTGTCAAATACATGGCGACCTAATCCATGCGTCACCATTAGAACTGCATCCTATGTTGGCACCCTGGCTGTTTGTTGCTTGGGGAATGGATGTCATTGGGCCAATCGAGCCAAGGGCCTCAAACGGGCACATATTCATTTTGGTTGCTATCGACTATTTCACAAAATGGGTCGAGGCCGTCACGTTCAAAGCTGTCACTAAGAAAGTGGTGGTGGATTTCGTGCATGCTAATATCATCTGTCGTTTTGGTATCCCAAAAACCATCATTACTGACAATGCCGCGAATCTAAACAGTAACTTGATGAGGGAGGTATGTGAACAGTTACAGATAACACACCGCAACTCGACCCCTTACCGGCCCAAATCCAATGGCGCCGTTGAAGCAACAAACAAAAACAGTAAGAAAATTCTCAGGAAAATGATTCAAACATCCAGGGAATGGCATGAAAAGCTGCCTTTTGCATTGTTAGGATATCGCACGACCGTGCACACATCGGTTTGAGCTACCCCTTACCTATTGGTTTATGGCACTGAAGCCGTAATACACGCTGAAGTCAAAATTCCTTCCCTTCGGATTATTGTCGAAGCAAAAATTGAGAACAATGAGTGGGTCAAGACCCCACTGGAGCAATAACTCTGATTGATGAGAAAAGAATGGCCGCAGTGTGCCACGGACAATTATACCAGCAAAGAATGGCCCGCGCTTACAACAAGAAAGTGCGACCTAGGAACTTCGAAGTAGGGCAACTTGTTTTAAGACGTATCCTCCCACACCACGAAGAATCGAAAGGAAAATTCGCCCCAAACTGGAAAGGTCCATACATCATAAGGAAATTGCTACCAAAAGGAGCNGAAAACCCACATGGGCACCGTGAGGCGACGATAAGCAGAGAAATTAAAAATGAGAGAGTCATGTTAGCGAAAACATTAGAGATGTGAATCTGACCACTAGTTAGATTAAGATGGGGCAAGTGTTAACATTTGGCGATGTGTCGCCTTAAAGGTTCCAAAGTTATAATTCAACACAAATTCTTTTCACCAAAAACCCTGTTCAAGTCCTTCCGATCAATCGACAAAGATGTCCAAAATTGGAGGATACAGTTGTTTGGATCCAAATACAAACAAATGAGAGAAATTAAAATGAGAGAGTCTCATTGGTGAAAACCCACATGGGCACCGTGAGGCGACGATAAGCAGAGAAATTAAAAATGAGAGAGTCATGTTAGCGAAAACATTAGAGATGTGAATCTGACCACTAGTTAGATTAAGATGGGGCAAGTGTTAACATTTGGCGATGTGTCGCCTTAAAGGTTCCAAAGTTATAATTCAACACAAATTCTTTTCACCAAAAACCCTGTTCAAGTCCTTCCGATCAATCGGCAAAGATGTCCAAAATTGGAGGATACAGTTGTTTGGATCCAAATACAAACAAATGAGAGAAATTAAAATGAGAGAGTCTCATTGGTGAAAACCCACATGGGCACCGTGAGGCGACGGTAAGCAGAGAAATTAAAAATGAGAGAGTCATGTTAGCGAAAACTCGCAAAGAGCACTACAAGGCGATGGTGAGAAGAGAAATGAGAGAGGTTAGTTGGTGAAAACCCGCAAAGGGCGCCACTGATCGAAAAGGATAATGGGTCACCGACATGGACGCAGTCCAGGGCAAGGTTTCTCAATCTCGAGGTAATAATTGTGATGATTTTCTAAGAGTCGGACGGTTTACACGGATCAGGTATCCAGTCCAAAGGGCATGTCATGTTCATTGAAGTCCGCATCCACTCCAGATAAGTCCTTCTTTCCTTTCCCCGAAAGGGACACCTCCTGTTTAAATTCGTTGTCCATTCTGTCGTTTATTTTTCTTTTGAATCTCTTTCAGTCTAACTCTGTCCCGAAACTAAGGCAAAGAAAAGATGGCAAGACTGATTTACAAGGCTCTCGTTTGACGCGGGTCAATATGCAAAGGGCACCCAGCCTCGTCAGGGGCATCGAGTCGATCCCGACTGGCCACAATGGCTGATGATTCAACTCAAAACCTTGAAAGGAGAAAATCAAATTGACCTATAAAGGCGAATGAAGTTGAAAGGCTGAACCCCGCATGGCTAACCATCTTGGCAAGGTTTGAAAAGCCGAGGTATTCCAATTGACCTAAAGTTACAGTTGGAAGAAAAGTCAGAAGTGAAAGGCCAATAAAGGTGAAATAAAGTTGGAAACGTTCAGTCCCACACGACTAACCGCCGCAACAAAGTTTGAGGGGCCAAAACTTCCCCCGATACTCTGGAAATCCAAAAGAAAAAGCAAGTGAAAAGCCTACAAAGGCAAAACAAAGTCAGGATACTGGATCCCACGTGACCAATTGCCATCCAAAAAGACAAGGTCCCCGGGATTAGAGATGAAACCAATTCCCAACAAACAAGCAAGTGTTTGAGGTCTTCATCAAAAGAACTGAGGTCAAGCAGTTGAAAATCAAGGCCGTAAAACCAACCACCGTTTCAAACTAACGAATTGTTCTTTGTTTGAAGGAAACGGGTGCAACTCGAAAGCAACCATGCAATAAGCAGGTGCAACCAAAAGAAATTTGCGCAAGGGCTAGAAAGAGCTCTGCAACATTTCATATACCAAAGAAAGGGATCTCCAAGAAATCTTTTTCCGCATGCATAAAAAAAAAAAATAAAAAAAAAGAAAAAAAAATGAAAGAAGAAGGAGAGATGAAGAATTGAAGTTGAAAATAACTCAAAGTCGTACGGGGCCTCCAATCCCCAATTACACTTTTTCCCGACGCAGGGTATACACTCCCGTAGTCGATGCCAATCAAGGGTATACACTCCCTGGTTGATGTTTTCTTTTCCAATCAAGGGTATACACTCCCTGGTTGATGTTTTCTTTTCCAATCAAGGGTATACACTCCCTGGTTGATGCTTTCTTATCCAATCAAGGGTATACACTCCCTGGTTGATGCTTTCTTTTCCAATCAAGGGTATACACTCCCTGGTTGATTTTCTTTTCCCGACGCAGGGTATACACTCCCGTAGTCGATGCCAATCAAGGATATACACTCCCTGTTTGATGTTTTATTTTCTAATCAAGGGTATACACTCCCTGGTTGATGCTTTCTTTTCCAAT
>ML315727.1:0-48903 GCA_005239505.1 Nicotiana paniculata
TATATATATATATATATATATAAGAACATGAAGCGCTAGGAACACGGGGTCGGGTTCTTTTAGGGATTGGTACACATGTAAATTGATTCATCGACTTATAACCTACTCAAATTCATCGTTGATTATTAAAAATAAAATGTCTCGACTTATATAAATTAATCTGTTATAATTGATTCGTCGACTTATAACCTAGTGATGAATGAATGTAATTAATTAACTTTGTTATAATACAAATAATGAATACTATTATATCAATTAATAGAATAATATTATATTGGTTTATCAATTCATTAATTATTCGTACGTAGTAATGTATAAGATTGATCATCAATTACAATATAGTTTATGCGTGTGTATGAAATTACTCATATACTTAAATATAANTTTATAGCTTATAATATTTAAAAACAAATAAAGGAAAAAAATAATCTAATTTTTTTTTTAAAAATAGCGACCAATGTTGGTCGCGATTTTGGCCAAACTGTCAAACTTAATTACAGACCAAAAATAGCAACCAACTTTGGTCGCTTTTTCTAATAACAGAATCAAAAACGGGGTCCCCCCCCCCTCCAATTTCGCTTATTTTCTTCCCCAAAATTTCTCCAACTCTCTCTTTCCCTCCGCTTCTCTATTTCCCTCACACAAATCTCATTCCCCCACCCCGCGCCACCACTGCTCGCCGTCCACCACCCAGTGCCGCCGCCGCCCCTCTCTCTCCTTCTCCACGTAAAAAAAACTAGGTTTGAATTATAACCTTGAATCTTTGTTATTTCTAGTTTTTGTTTCAATATTTGATATATTGTAGTTTATTGTTTCAATTAGTGTTTCAATTTTTTGAACATTGTATTCTATTGAGGATTAGGGTTTAGGTCTTGTTTTAATTAGTTTTGTTAACTAATTTTATTAACTAATTAGTTTAATTAGTGTTGAATTTTATTATACTTTGTATTGTCTTGTTAGTTTAGTTAGAATCTAGGGTTTAGGATATGAATTGGACTTTTAGTTTATGTATTGGAATTTTAGTTTATGAATTGGAATTTTAGTGTATGAATTGAATTTTTAGTTTATAAATTGAAATTTTAGGATATGAATTGAACTTTTAGGTTATGAATTGGACTGTTAGTTTATGTATAATTTTAGTTTATGAATTGGAATTTTAGTGTATGAATTGAACTTTTAGTTTATGAATTGAACTTTTAGTTTATAAATTGAAATTTTAGGATATGAATTGAACTTTTAGGATATGAATTGGACTTTTAGTTTATGTATTGTAATTATAGTTTATGAATTGGAATTTAAGTGTATGAATTGTGCTTTTAGTTTATGAATTGAACTTTTACTTTATAAATTAAACTTTTAGGATATGAATTGAACTTTTAGGATGTGAATTGGACTTTTAGTTTACGTATTGTAATTTTAGTTTATGAATTGGAATTTTAGTGTATGAATTGAACTTTTAGTTTATGACTTGAACTTTTAGTTTATAAATTGACATTTTAGGATATGAATTTAACTTTTAGCATATGAATTGGACTTTTAGTTTATGAATTGGAATTTTAGTGTATGAATTGAACTTTTAATTTATAAATTGAAATTTTAGGATATGAATTGAACTTTTGGGATATGATTTGGACTTTTAGTTTATGTATTATAATTTTAGTTTATGAATTGGAATTTTAGTTTATGAATTGAACTTTTAGGATATGAATTGGACTTTTAGTTTATGTATTGTAATTTTAGTTTATGAAGTGGAATTTTAGTGTATGAATTGAACTTTTAGTTTATGGATTGAACTTTGAGTTTATAAATTGAAATTTTAGGATATGAACTGGACTTTTAATTTATGTATTGTAATTTTAGTTTATGAATTGGAATTTTAGTGTATGAATTGGACTTTTAGTTTATGAATTGAACTTTTAGTTTATAAATTGAAATTTTAGGATATGAATTGAACTTTTAGGATATGAATTGAACTTTTAGTTTATGAATTGAACTTTTAGTTTATAAATTGAAATTTTAGGATATGAATTGAACTTTTAGTATATGAATTGGACTTTTAGTTTATGTATTGGAAATTTAGTTTAAAAATTGAAATTTTAGGATATGAATTGAACTTTTAGTTTATGAATTGAACTTTTAGTTTATGAATTGAACTTTTAGTTTATAAATTGAAATTTTAGAATATGACTTGAACTTTTAGGATATGAATTGGAGTTTTAGTTTATGAATTGAACTTTTAGTTTATGAATTGAAATTTTAGTTTATAAATTGAAATTTTAGGATATAAATTGAACTTTTAGTTTATGAATTGAACTTATTTTATTTGTATAGATGGAACATCGTACTTGGATGTACAATAGGAATTATCCTAATCGGCGGAGATTGCGGGAGGATTTTGTAGAAGGGGTTGATGACTTTATTAGACATGCAATGTCACTTCCACCATACCAAAGTGAAGGAGTAATTAGGTGCCCTTGTGTTAGGTACGACTGTATGAAGTTTGGAAAACCGGAGGGAGTTATGCTTCATCTTTATAGGAAGGGGTTTATAGCGAATTACTTTGTGTGGACTAATCATGGAGAGTTCGATGGTAGCAATGGGATATTTCATAACATGGTTGTGGGTAAAAGTAGTAGGTCGGTGGAGAATACAAATCGTGATTCTAGAATTCATGATATGGTTGCGGATGATTTTGGGATGCACTTAGGGGGAGAGCCCAATGAAAATGTTGAACAAACTCCTAATGATGACGCAAAATACTTTTTTTAACAATTAGAGGAAGCTAGTCGTTCATTACAGGAAGGAAGTCCGCACTCTGAGCTGTCTGTTCCAGTTAGATTACTACGCATAAAATCTGATTGGAATATTTCTCAAGCAGCCATGGACTCTTCCATTGACCTTATGAGAGAACTAGTTGACCCTCATATCAACTTACCTGGTGATTTATATAAGGCAAAGAGATTGATTTCTAAGTTAGGAATTTCGTCAATGAAAATTGATTGTAGTGAAGATGGTTGCATGTTATATTATAAAGATGATGCAAATTTAGATAGTTGTAAATTTTGCGAAATGCCTCGTTTAAAGAGGCTTTCCGGTGGGAATATGGTCGCTATCAAGGTGATGCATTATTACCTCTTATAGTGAGGAAGAAGAATCAACTGATGAAGCTCAAACTAGTGAGGAAGAAGAATTCTCAGACAAGGAACATACGTCGATGAGCTTTAACAAGTTGGTTTCTTTAATAACTCTCATTTCATAGCTAGTTTCTTATATGTTTCAGTCTAAATATGTATTATATTATGCAGGTGATAGGCAAGGGTCGAGGTAACAATGACCCTACTGGTTATCGGGGTCGAGAAAAGGCTAGAAAGGGAAAGAGGAGGGTAGAAGATAATACTTCATCTTTTCCACCCTCTTCAGAGATGCCTATGACTGTGCCTATGTCTTATACTTCACCCAGGGCTATTCTGAGTTGCCACAGCATCACGAGCCCTACATCTTCATGCAGACACCAGGTCTTTCATCACAGGGCCATAGGAGTATACGTCCGGTATATAGTCCAGCTGCCTCACGACCAAGTGGATTGTAGCCATCTGCATCGCATGGATCGCATCGATCCATGTCACATCCACATATATCACATCCATCCATGTCACAACCACTCGGGTCACAGCCACTCGAGTCACAACCATCAGTATCACAGCCACTTGCGGTCCATCCAACTATGTCGCAGTCATAGGGATCGCAGCTATCTTCATCACCGACTCCATCTATTTCAGGCCTTCACTTGGGAGATAGTAAAACTTACCCCCTACACCTTCCACACATGCCTCTGATATACATGCTTCGGACGGTGATGTTGCTGATGACGAGGAGGTGCATTATGATCAGTATGGCAGGATCATCATAGTTCCTGAGGGTGATGGATAAGAGTTATTTGTTATTTTTACGTTTATTGTTTCACAATAGCATATTAATGTGTTATTTTTTTTTGTTAAATTGCAGGTTCATCCCAAGGAATATTACTACGAGGATAATCACCAAAGCCACCAGAAAGCTTTATGATGGCCCTTATGCGACTTGGAGTGAATTCTCATTCTCGTTGAATGAGCAAATTTTCAATCAATTTAAGGTATAAATGTTCTTTTAAGCAGTATAATTATTTATATTTATAATATTTCCATATAATATTTAACGTTTGAAATAAAGAGCAAGTGTGTATGGGAACATAGCTATAGCACGGAAGTGGATGCAAATTTTAATCACAAAGCTCGCAAGCGGTTGTTGCATAGTTTCTCCAAAGCTAGACGGTTGAACCAGAAGCCTGACTGGATGCTTCAATGTTTATGGGAGGATTTGCAAAGGCAATGGCTTACCGCAAAGTTCTTAGATAAGAGCGAAAAAAAAAGAAAGCTCGCGCATCTGATAAGGGAAGCTCCTTGCACACTGGAGGTGCGATCAGCCTAGGGACAATAAAAAGAAGATTGGTACGTAATTACTTAATTTATTTTAATTTTCAAAGTATATCTATTTTGTTTATTAACTAAAATTTATGAGTTTTCAGGAAAAGAAGTTGGGGCATCTAATGAACCAAGATGACTATTCAAGGAGACTCATATTGTAAAGAAGAAAAAAGAGACGGATCCAGAAAGGTGGGTCGAGGGCCGCGCCTCGACTGTACATGTAAGTTTTCACTTTTCATTAAGTATTTTTATTTACTTTTATATAAATTTGCAAATACTAATTCAATGTAATTTTTCTTATAGGATCGCTTCACAGCTGACGTGGAGGAATTCATACGCAGTCAGCCACCTAATGAGCCGGGCGAGCCAATCCAACCTTCGGATGAGGATGCTGAAAGAATATGGATGAAGGTTGTTGGCGGTAAAAAATGGGGGAAGGTATACGGGCTTCTTACTAAGAAATTCCATCACTATAAGTGTTGAATGCAAGGAATAAGGACTTCCTCCAAGGTGAGCAACTTCATGGGGAGAGCCTCTCCACTATGCAGGAGATTGTGACAAAGCTCACATCCGATCTAGACGCGGCCAAGGAAAGAGAAAAACTTAGAGATTCTCAATACCTTGGCATGCAAGCTCAGTACCATGGCATGCAAGTTCAGCTCAAAACTCTCCTAGCTTCTGGAGATTTTCCGATTCCCCGGTCTCGTGAGTCATCGCCAGAGGCTCGACTTGAACGTGAGCGTTCCTTCCGTCCTCCTCGTTCTCATTCCTCCCGTCCTCCCCGTGATCGTTCTTCCCGTCCTCGACAAGTAGACCCTTCTCTATACCATCTTGTAAATGAAAGTTCATCATACAGTGATGATAATGACGGTGATGATAATGATGTTGTACAAAGAACTCCGTGACTTTTATATACTTTGAACTAGACAAATAGAACCGGTTTTGAACTAGTTGTAATAAGCGTTAACTTAGTATTGTTAGTTCTATTGAACTTTAATTTGTTGGTTTTAATGTGTTTTTATAAATTTACAAAGATTGAAACTTTATTATTCGGGATCGTTCCTTATACGTTTTATATATATATATATTGAAGTTGTTTTAGTTGATTTTGAGCCGTCCGAAGGCCTTCCCCCGGAGAAGTCTATTTTTGAGTACCGGGTTGTCGTCTTTGAGGTAAGTATCTTGCCTAATCTTGTGTGGGGGAACTACCCTTTAGGATTGAGTCTTCTATGTTGATTATAGTCTGCGTACGCGAGGTGACGAGTGTGTACTCGAACTTATTTGCCAATAGATTTCCCTTTAGGGATTTTTTGGTCCTTATATTCCCCGTATATGAATTGAACTTGTTATATCTGAATTCCTGATTTCTAGTCTCATCTCCTCCTGATCAAGTTCGAAGTACTTGCCTATCATTCCTTGTTTCTTATATGATCTTAATTGACTTAAATGAAGACTTTGTTTTTCCTACCGTTATGTTGTGTCTTCATTCATATGCTGCCTATTTACTGAGCATTGTTGAAACTGAGTTTATTTGATGAAGCTAAATGTCTAAGTGAGATTGGTTATAGCTGATTCCCTTGCCAGATGATTTGGTTCTTTGTTGCGAACTTGAATGTATAGAATCATTTCTATATTTGTCTTGTCTTCCCCTCGTTATGTTGTTCTCTCTTTTTGTTTTGGCATTCCTCTCAGTGGCTACTTCTTATGAGCGAGTTGTTACTACTTTTGTGAATTAAGCCTTTGTATTGATTTGCTCATCGCACGTTGTGTTCGTCCTTGTTTGCTTTCGCGTCGGTTGTGGCAATATATGTTGTTATCTATCGCATTCTGGTTGTTTTCCTCAGTGGCTGCATTGCATATTTAAATTGGGACTACGGACAGAGATCCGGGAGCTTTCCCCCTGTACTGCATCACATATTTAAATTGGGACTACGGACAGAGATCCGGGAGCTTTCCCCCTGTACTGCATCACATATTTAAATTGGGACTACGGACAGAGATCCGGGAGCTTTGCCCCTGTACTGTGTTGCATATGTAAATTGGGACTACGGACAGAGATCCAGGAGCTTTCCCCCTGTACTGCATTGCATGACAAATTTTGAGTGGCGGACTGAGTTCCAGTAGTTTTATGATTGAGGAGATTTGAATCGAAAGATATAAATATATATATATTGAAAAGTATAACTGAACAGCAATTATCTCCAGGAAAAGCTATGTCTAAAGGACTTCTTTCCGAAAGTACATTTGAAAAACATTTGTCTTGCAAAATTATGGTATTTGAAAGAGCAGTACTTGGGAAAATATATTTTGAACATCACGTATGTTGATGATATTTGAAAGAGCAGTACTTGGGAAAGTATATTTTGAACATCACGTATGTTGATGATATTTGAAAGAGCAGTACTTGGGAAAATATATTTTGAACATCACGTATTTTGATGATATTTNAGAAAAATATTTTTTGAACATCACGTATTTTGATGATATTTGAAAAAGCAGTACTTGGGAAACTATATTTTTAACATCACGTGTTTTGATGATATTTGAAAGAGTAGTACTTGGGAAAATATCTTTTGAACATCACGTATTTTGAAGATACTTGAAAAAGCAGTATTTGGGAAAGTGTATTTGAACACCCCGTATTTGAAGAGACTATGTTATATAGATAAAAATATATAAAAATACATTCAGAGAAAGTATGTTTCAAAGAAGAAATTTCTCTATTCCGAAATGATTATATCTTTAAAGTTCTCAAAATGATTCACGATTTATAGGTTTTCACTCGAAAGTTTGACAAGTTTTAATGAGTCATTGGCTAAGGCCTGACGTGAATAAATTGATGTGGTGATGAGTTGCTTGTGTTTTTGTTAAGTTGTAGTTCCCGCCATTTGGATTTCATCCTTTCCATTCCCTTTGCGTATTCCTATTATGTTTTCTGTTGATCGTGATTATTGAATTTTCTTCTGTATTATTCGATCGCATTGTTAATTACATTGAGAAATCTTTAGATAGACATTTGGGTTCGGTCATTTATACATCTTGCCTTTTACTTATTAGACCGGTGGTTTCTTGACTAGTCCTCGTCACTACTTCACCGAGGTTAGTCTTGATACTTACTGGGCACCGCTGTGGTGTGCTCATACTACACTTCTGCACATTTTTGTGTGCAGCTTCAGGTTATTGTTGTTGGTAGCTGCGTAGATTGTTGCTGAGGAGACTCAAGGTAACCTGTTGCTGCGTTCGCAGGCTTCGGAGTCACCTTCCTGTTTTATTTCTATTCAACTGTACTTACTTATTCCTGGACAGTTGTACTTAGATTTGATAGAAGGATTTCGTAGAGCTTATGACTTGTATTTACCGGGTTTTGGGAAATTGTAAACTCTGTCAAGAATTATATTTCGAAATTTTTAAATAGGGGTATTAGTAGGTCGTGACATCAGAGATGCTGATGCCTGCGCCTATGTCTTATCCTCCACCCGATGGCTATTATGAGGTGCCACAACATCACCAGCCCTACGTCTTTGTGCACACACCGGGTCTTTCATCACATGGCCATAGGACTGTACGTCCGTCATACAGTCCAGCTGCCTCACGATCACATGGATCACATCCATTCGTGTCACAGCCACGGGGGTCACAGCCATCAATGTCACAGCCACTTGCGGTCGATCCAGCTATGTCGCAGTCAGAGGGATCACAACCATCTTCATCAGGGACTCCATCTATTTCAGTCCTTCGCCTGCGAGATAGTAGCTCTGACCCCCCTACACCTTCCACACATGCCTCTAATGTACAATTTTTGGACGATGATATTGATGATGACGAGGAGGTGCAATATGATCAGTATTGTAGGCTCATCATAGTCCCTGAAGGTGATGGGTAAGAGTAATTTGTTATTTTTACGTTTATTGTTTTGTACAATTTGTACTAAGATATTAATGTGTTCTCCGATTTTGTTAAATTGCAGGTTCATCCCGAGTAATATTACTACGAGGATAATCACCAAAGCCATCAGAAAGCTTTATGATGCCCCCTATACTAGTTGGAGTGAATTCTCATTCATGCTGAAGGAGAAAATTTTCAATGAATTTAAGGTATAAATGTTCTTTTAAGTAGTATAATTATTTATATTTATGATATTTCCATATAATATTTAACTTTTGAAATACAGAGCAAGTCTGTATGCAAACACTGCTATAGCGCGGAAGTCGCTGCAAATTTTAATCTCAAAGCTCGGAAGCGGTTGTCGCATAGTTTCTCAAAAGCTAGACAGTTCAGCAAGAAGCCTGGCTAGTTTCTTCAACATTTATGGGAGGATTTGCAAAGGAAATGGTTTACCGCAACCTTCTTACAGAATAGCGAAAAAGGAAATAAAGCTCGCGTATCCGAAAAGGTTGGCTCCTTGCACAATGGAGGTGCGATCAGCCAAGGGACAATAAAAAGAAGATTGGTACGTAATTGATTAATTTATTTTAATTTTCAAAGTATATCTATTCTGCTTATTAACTAAAATTTATGAGTTTTCAGGAAAAGAAGTTGGGGCGTCCAATGAAGCAAGATGAGTTATTCAAGGAGACTCATATTGTCAAGAAGAAGAAAAAGACGGATCAAGAAAGGTGGTCGAGGGCCGAGCCTCGACTGTACATGTAAGTTTCACTTTCAATTAAGTATTTTGATTTACACTTATATAAATTTTGAAATACTAATTCAATGTAATTTTTCTTATAGGATCGCTTCACAGCTGATGTGGAGGAATTCATACGCAGGCAGCCACCTAATGAGTCGGGCGAGGCAATCCAACTTTCGGACGAGGATGCTGAAAGAATATGGATGGAGGCTGCTGGCGATGCAAAATGGAGGAAGGTATACGGGCTTCCTACTAAGAAGCTCCATCGCTATCACTATGGAATTCAAGGAATAGGGACTTCCTCGCAAGACGAAGAACTTCGTGGGGAGAGTGTGACAAAGCTCACAACCGAGCTTGAAGCTGCCAAGGAAAGAGAAAAACTTAGAGATGCTCAGTACGTTGACATGCAAGCTCAGTACCATGGAATGCAAGCTCAGCTCAAAGCACTCCTAGCTTCTGGAGCTTTTCCGATTCTCCGGTCTCGCGAGTCATCGCCAGAGGCTCAAATTGAACGTGAGCGTTCCTTCCGTCCTCCCCGTGCTAGTTCCTCCCGTCCTCCCCGTAATCGTTATTCTCGTCCTCCACAAAATGACCTTTCTCATTACCGTCTTGATAATGAAGATTCATCAGATGGTGATGATAATGATGTTGAATGAAACAGTTCTTGAGTACTTTTATATTCTTTGAACTCGACAATAGAACCGGTTTTCGAATGGGCTTGTAATAAGTGTTAACTTAGTTTTGTTAGTTTAATGTGTTAGTTCTATTGAACTTTATACTTTGTTGGTTTTAATGTTGTTGTTGTGTTGTTGTTGGTTTAATTGTTGGTATTGTTGTTGTTGTTGCTTGTAATAGAAAATTTGGTATGCTGGCAGGTGGTGTAGCTGCCAAGACAGGCAGTTTCTGCCAAAATTATACCCAGAATAGCGACCTAGGTTGGTCGCTAATTAACCAAGATTTCCTAAAAACTGACCAACTTTGGTCGCTATTCTGTTAAAAAACAAAAATTCTAGGAATTATTGACCAATTTTGGTCGCTTATGTATAAAAAAAATTAAATTCTATAAATTGGGGCCAATTGTGGTCGCTTATGTTTTTAAAAAATTAAAGAAGAGCGACCAACTTTGGTCGCTACATTCCATATTTAAAAATATAATATTTGATTTACAGACCATAGTTGGTCGCTATATTATGAATATAATAAATAAAAAAACGTAATTTAACTATAGAGACCAACTTTGGTCGCTAAATTTATATTATTAAAATATTAAAGCGACCAAAGTTGGTCGCTATATTTATACCCGGAATATTTGGTCCCTTTACATTAGAGACCAAAGTTGATCGCTAATTAGCGATCAACTTTGGTCCCTAATGTAAAGGGACCAACAAAATAGCGACCAAGCCCTGTTGGACTCATTTTGGTTGCTTTTTCACTATTTAGCAACCATCTTTGGTCCCTTTTGGTGGTCACTTTTTCCCGGATTTTTAGTAGTAATTAGCGACCAAAGTTGGTCTATATTTGCTGCCCCTTTCATAAGCGACCAACTTTGGTCGCTAATTTTAAATTTTATTTATTTATATTTTATAATTTTTTTAAAATAATAATATAATTATTTAAATTTTATAACTGGGTCCCACTTTTGCGATCAAATTTGGTCGCTAATTTTAAATTTTATTTATTTATATTTTATAATTTTTTTAAAATAATAATATAATTATTTAAATTTTATAACTGGGTCCCACTTTTGCGATCAAATTTGGTCGCTAATTTCAATATTTCTTTGACCAAGCAAGTCTAACCAGTCCGATCAACATTTTGACCACATTATCGACCAAAAAGCGACCAACCTTGGTCGCTAAAGTATTTAGAATAATTGTTTAATAATTTTCTCCAATTTAGCGACCAACTTTAGTCGCTTTTCTTGACAGACCAATTTTTGTCGCTTTTTCCCCGATTTTTAGTAGTGATCTGTCTTGAAACTTTTCAAATAATCTAATTATGTTGACAACTATCTATGATTTTGCCAACATACTTTTTGGTCAAACGGGCGGCACACTTTGGCTAGCGCCAGCCACCGGCAACGGAAGCTACTTGATTCTCTCCCAAGATCGTAGAAGCTCTGATATTAATATGAAGGAAAAATATTTTATTATAAATATCTAAAAGCTCTCTACTCTCAGAAATCTCCACACTTTTTCCACACTATAAAATAAGCTACTAATACCCCTATTTAAAATAATATAAAACCTACTTCAACTAGAAACATGAAAGCCTATTCTTATATTTATTCTAACTGCAAATCATATTTAGACATGAATTAACTAAATCAAATCCTAAATAAATTAAGATTTCCTACTATAACTTTGAATTAACTTTCCAATAGAGAGCGTAGTTAGCTAAGTAATCAACTAGGTTGTTACCCTCCCTCGTGATGTGTGTGGATCTGACGTTGCACCTCTCCATAAGGCCTTTATTTCCTCCACATAATCTACCACTGTCGAAAGTAGAACCCATGTTCCTTTAACAATATTTTTCACCAACGTTGAATTAGTTTGCACTGCCAGGTCTTTATGTACCCCTGTTGCATGCGGTATTTCAAAGCTTCAAGCATAGCTTTCAGCTTCAGTGTCTGTAACCTCCTGAATCTCCTTTCCCATAGCAAACCTAACATTTCCTTCTTCATCCCTTAATACAAAACCAACTTTTCCTAGAAATTTCCTTTCTTTCATAAATTTTTATCAAATAAAAGATGCAGGTAATTTACTTGTGGATTCAAAATTCTCAAGTAACTTACTTGAGGATTTCAAAAATTCATAAGTAATAATTACTACGGAGGTTTTTTTTCATTGGATCTTTTTGGATAGAAAAATCCGCAAGAAACTAAATTACATGTGAAATTTCATATATAAACTCCAAAAAAGTTTCCAAGTAATTCACACTTTTCTTTGAATATAAAGGCATAGTAGTTAGCTTTCTTTGTACGTTTATTCATTTCCCTTTCTCAGAGATAATAAAGTCAATATCGTATTCTCTCTCTCTCTCTCAAAACTTCCATCTATCCTTCTCTCTTCCTCGTCGGCATTTAGTGAGTGTTTGATATGAAAAAATAAATTCCAACAAAAATATTAATTTTTCTTAAAATAAGTAATTTTCTTTCTTATTGTTGTGTTAGTTAGTAAGCAAAAAATATTATCCCAAGAGAATTTATATATCATTTAGGAAAAGAGTATGCGGATAGTGTGGGTGTGGGTTAGTGTGATGAGGGTCGGTGATAGGTGGGTCCGTAAAAATAATTAGACCAATATAAAGTCTTGTATAAGATAATATACTATTTGCTTAACTGTATTAAATAAAACTCACATTAAAAATATGTAAGAATCTATATATTATTTATGTGTAATAAAATATATATATTAATAATAATGAATTTATTAAAGTCAAATACTGTAATAATTACTAATAATTACATAAATAATTTCTACATTATTATTTCCTCCGTAACAAGGTAAGGCAACAATAAATGAAAGAAGGGGCCTACGAGAGCAGCTCAGACAAATGCATAGTAATATGCATGAGGCATGGCTAGTTATACGAGACTTCAACAATGTATTGTTGTTAATGATCGGATCAAAGGGCAACTTGTGCACCAAGATGAACTTGTGAATTTTTAAGAATGCATAAAGGATATTGGACTGGGGAAATTAAGTAAGAAAGGTTGTCAATGGTTATGGTGTAATAAAAGGGATTCAGAGAATAGAATATACAACAATATTAACTAGGCTTTTGGGAATGCTTCTTGTCTTACACATTACAGTAGCCTAGAAGCAGTTTTTGAATTGTCAGGAGTATCTGACCACTCCCTTATTATTATCAACACTGATGTAGCCAAAAATCATCTGCCAAAGACTTTCAGACTATATAATGTGCTGCTAAATCTTATGGAGTTTGAAGGGGTTGTTCATGAGGTGTGGAATCAACAAGTACAGGGGCATACTATGTACTCAATTTGGCTGAAGTTAAAGAGGTTGAAAAACAATACAAAACATGTAAATAAGGAGATATCTTCACTGGACAAAAATATTGGCCAGCTCAGGGAGCAACTGCAGAATACTCAAGGAGAGCATGATGAAGATCCATTCTACATCCAGCTAATAGCCAAGGAAAATTAGTTGTTAATGCAGATCGAAATATGGGAAGGGGTAAATGAACAGGTTCTGAGACAAAGATCCAGAGCAATATGGATAAAGGCACGTGACCAGAACTCTAAATTCTTTCACGCTCATTTGAAGGCCAGATAATCGAGGAACATATCACATCTATATCTAATGACCAAAGGATTAGAGTGACTGATCCAGTATTGATAGAACACGAGTTTAGAGGGTTCTTTCAAACCCTCTTGGGCACTTCAGCTACTGAACTCCCTTGTATTGATATTGATATAGCCAAAAGTGGTCATTGTCTTACGAAGGAACATCAACAACTACTCAATGCACAAGTAACAGAGGTGGATATTGATCAAGCCCTTAAAGACTTGCCACTCCACGGATAGATGGATTTCTAGTAGAATTCTTTAAAGCACACTGGAAGGTTATTGGAGGTGAGGTTAAACGAGCTATACAAGAGTTTTTCACCAATGAAAAACTACTGAAAAGTGAACTATACCACAGCCATATTGGTACCTAAAGCTGCAAGCCCAATATCTGTCAAAGGAATAAGACCTATAGCATGCTGCTCCGTTTTTTACGAACTCTTCTAAAAGAACATTACAACAAAACTGAAGATGGTGGTGGATTCTATTGTGGGACCTGCTCAATCAACATTCACTGAAGGAGGGAACATATTGGATAATGTCATTATTGCACATGAACTGGTCAAGGTATATACTCAGAAAGGGGTCTCGCCAAGATGCTGCATCAAAGTAGACATAAGGAAAGCTTATGATTCAGTTGAAATGGCCTTTCTTAAGGATGATACTGCTTGAATTTGGAATGCCTATGAAGTTTTTTCAGTTGATAATGGAGTGTGTAACCACTGTCAGTTACTCCTTGCTATTGAATGGAGGCCTAACTACTAAATTCCAAGCAAAGAAAGGGTTAAGACAGCGAGACCCAGTATCTCCCTACCTTTTTGTATTGGTGATGGAGTATCTAAATAGGTCGTTGAAGAAGTTGAAGCACAATCTAGACTTTAACAACCATCCAAGATGCTCCAGAAACAACATAACACATATATGCTTTGTTGATGATTTGATTTTATGTTGTAGAGCAGAAAAGGTTTCTATAAACTTGCTACTGGAAATGTTTGCTCACTTCTCTGAGGTCTCAGGTCTCAAGGCCAATATGGAGAAGAGGGCACTATATATTGTTGTTGTTCCTGGGGAGTTCAAAGAAATGATCCTAGAAGAAATGCAGTTCACACTAGGAGACCTATTATTTAAATATCTTGGAGTGCCCTTGTCTTCCAAGAAACTATCTATACAGCAACGGATGACATTGATTGAGAAGATCACTGCCAGAAATAATTGTTGGACAGCCAAATTCCCCTCATACAATGGAAGGCTTCAGCTACTCAAAAGTGTGGTGTTTGAAATGCAAACATACTGGGTGCAGGTGTTCCTACAGCCAAAGAAGATTATCAAATTAATTGTCACAACATGCAGAATGATCACGCCCAACTATGCCTTATAAAAAGGACTAAGTGGTTGTTGCAAATATAATCCGGTTTACAAGTCCGGAGTGAAATACCACAGAGAATTAATTATTAGCTACAGTTGTTCAATATCACAAAGTGATAATAGTCTATAATTAAGTATTTTAGTGGCTTATTACACTCAAATTTACTGCAATTTAATTGAGTTTGAGCTTTAATCGCTAGTGTTTTGCACTAATTTGGTATTTTATGCCTTGTAGGATTGATTTCGAGCTATGTAGATGTTATGTAATGAATTCAAGTTATCTGAAGCTTTTAAATCTGATTATAAGCCCAAGTAATTAAGCTGGGATCGTGTTTGGGGATCAATGGATGACAGTTAAAAGTGAACAAAGAATCGAGTAGGCATATTGCGTACTGTTTAGTAAAATGCACATAACTCTTTGCTCAGAACTCCATTTGGTCTTCACAATATAACGTTGATAAGTCAAAGGGATACAACTTTTATGTTTTATGGTTTTCCAAATTCCAAACAGAACAGGGTGAAAAGTGCGTGGCCGTGCAAATGGGGCAGAAAGTGAAATGTGTGTGGGCACCCTTCCAGGTGTGCGGCCGCGCACGTTTTGACCGGGAAAAAATTTCCCTTTTTCGTAGGAGAAGGTATAATTGTTTGGGCCCGACCCTACTTGGTATATATACAAGGAAAACGGTGAGGACTTTTGATACTGATTCGACCTAAGGAGGCAAGAACACACTAGGAGCAAGGCGGAGAATTCTTCTACGAGTTTTTCACTTCCTTCTTCCTATTTTCATTATTGGTTATGAATACTATTATGAATAGTTAACTTTTTATCTAGGGTTTTGATGGAACCTATTGGAGGATGAATTCTTGTTATGTTTTCATATAATTTAACCTTTGAATTTGTCTATTTGTTCAACTACGTTCTTATTTCAGTAGATTGAATGGCCATCGATTGACTGTGCATATTTATTATGTGTTTCTTGAGAAAGGATACATATTTAGGTGGTTGTTGAACAACGTCACTCCTAACGTATGTGAGAAATCAATATAACGGGTTTAAAGGTAGGTTCAGAAATAACAAAGCCTTGATGTGGTCATAATGAGCGGTTAGATAAATCCAACTAGCATAGTTCGAGAGAATATGTCTAGTAAATTATTCTAGTTGCTCGAGAGAGAATTACGGCACCTAAAGTGCTCACGATCAGTATAGAATACATATGCGAAATTGTAGGAAACATAGCAGGAAGAATTCCAATATTTAGGGATATCATAACTCTAGACCTCCTAAATTTAATCTCCAACCCTTAGTATCTTTAGTTATTAATTTACTGCTTTAGTTTCTTAGTTAATTGGTTAGATATAAGAATCTTAATCTTTATAATTTAGAAATTTATTCGAGATTGCTTCTTAGCGATATAGAACAATTATGGGGAAACCTTAGATCTCTGTGGATTCAATACCGGACTCTTCAACCAGATATATTTGCAAAGACCACTTATCTTTTATAAGGCATAATTGGGCGTGATCACAAATAAACACAAGTTCGAATAATTTTCTAGTTATAAAGATTTAATTTTTATTTCTACTAATTAACTAATAAATATTATAAAACAGTAAAATTATCAACTAACAAGGATGAAATTTGAGACAAGCCTAAGGAGGTCTAGAGTTATGACCTCCCCAATTGTTTGAATCCTTCCCACTATGCCATCTATAATTTCTCCCAAGTATTCTCTACTGATCGTGTGTAAATCGGGTGTCATAATTCTCTTCCGAGAAACTACCACAATTTACTAGATATATATTTTCCGAACTATGCTAGCTGGCACTAGTTTACTGCTTATTAAGATCACACCAAAATTTTCTTATTCCTAATCTCACCTTTAAACCTTTCGTATTGATTCCTCACAAATGTCAGGAGTACTGTTGTTCAACAGCTACCTAAATATGTACTCTTTTCCAAGAAATACATACTAAATAGGCACATTCAATTGATGGTCATTCAATCAACAACAATAAACACGTAGTTGAACAAGTAGAAAATCCAACGACTCAATTATATAAAAACATAACAAGTATTTATCCTACAAAAGGTTCTATCAAAACCCTAGTTAACAAATTAGCTATACATAATAATATACATAACTACCATATTAGAATTCATAACCAATAATAGAAATAGGAATAAGGAAGTGAAAAACTCGTAGAAGAAATCTCCGCCTTGCTCCTAGTGTGTTCTTGCCTCCTTAGGTCGAATCCTAGGTATAAAGTATGTCAAAAGTCTTCAAAATATCATTTTTTCATGTATATAGACCAAGTAGGGTCGAGCCGAAACAATTATACCTTCTCCTACGCTAAAAAGGACATTTTTCGTGGACGCACCCCTGGAAGTGTGCCCGCGCCCTTGGCCATGCACTTTTCACAGTTTCAGCCCCATATGCGTGGTTAGTCCGCGGCCGCACACTTGCCACGTACTTTTCACCCTGTTTTGTTTGAAATTTGAAAAAACGTAAAACATAAACAGTTGTAGCCCTTTGAATTAGCTTTCCAAAAATATATTGTGGAGCCCAAACGGAGTTCTTAGAGAAAAGTTATGTGTATTTTACTAGAGAAAACGCAATATGCCTGTCGATTATTCGTTTCGTTGCGCTATCATCAGTTGATCCCCGAACATGATATCAACTTAATCCTTGGGCTTTTACTCAGACTTCAAAGCTCCAGAATAACTTGAATTCATTCCATAGCATCTACATAAACCAAAATCACTCCTACAAGGCATAAACATACAATTAGTGTAAAACATTAACCATTAAAGCTCAAACTCAATTAAAGCGCTGTAAATTAACGTATAATAAGCGACTAAAATACGTAATTAGCCTATCATAAAAACTGTTTATACCCAATTTTTTCCCATATATATTTTCAAAATGCACATATATTTCCAAAATAATTCATGAGCATCAATTAGTATTTTTCCATAATTTTCTTTAATTTTAAAAGATTTTAAATTAATTTATTCCATCATTTTATTATCTAAATAAATACTAATTGCATCATAAACGATTTTACAATAATTTTATTGCTTAATTTTATTATTTTATATTTATATTAAGCTCAAATTATTTTATACGGCCCATGTGTGCATAATTATTTTATTTTTACAAAAAAATGATCTTTCATATCTTTATAATGTTAAGTAATTATTTTAAATCATTTTCATGCACAAATAGCATTTTCATCACTTTTTAACTATTTTTATAAATTATTTTTATTAAATTTAATGGGTATTTAACATATAGCCTCTTTTATTAATTTTTCGAACCTTATCCCAATAGCTATCAGCCCAATTATCCTAACCCAAACCCAATACCCAATTCTTATAACCCGCCCCAACCTAAGAACCAATCTTGGCTGTTGATCTTAGAAGATTAACGGTCCAGAAACCCCTTTTCTTTTTTAATTACACCCCTAATCCTAACCTACCCCATTTTCACAAACCCGCCGCCTCTAAATCCCTTTGTTCCCTCTTTTCTCTCTCACCCCCCTCCTAACCCTAGCCCGCCGTCAGCAAAACCCCCATCGATTCATGGGTTTTTTCTTCAATCTCCGGCCTTATCCGACCTCATATATCTACTGGTGTTGTGTATCTCATGCTACTTGATGGATTCTCAAGAGATTCGAACCAGACTTGGTTCAAAATCTCACCTTTCTTGACTAGTCCATCCGTATTCACTCTGATGTCTCTGAGTAATACTATTTTCATGTTTTACGGCTTCGAATCTCTAGTTCAAACCAGATTTGACTCACTTCTGTCTATTTTTTCATAAACCTAACTATTTATGGTTAAATCAGTTCGGATCTCTTTACGTCTGAAGTGTTTTGAGTTTGTTTGGTATTTTTCCTTTAAGATTCTTCTGTTTTTACTATTATTGTCAACCGATTTCACTTTTCCCTAAAGCTAGGGTTTTGATTTCTAATAGGGTTTCTGCAAAAATGTTTTAAACCTTTAAGTATTTTTCAACTCAGGTTTTCTTCTTTTCTTTTTTGACTGATTTTACTTGAGTTTCATCTCTATGTTTTGATATGCTTAGGGTTCTCAATTAATCAACTATTTGTTATAATATTTTGCCCGTTTACCTTAGCGCTATCAATTAAAATGATTAATTGATCTACTGGCCTAATTAGGGTTTTGAAACTGTGTTTTCCTTAGTGCTGATATTTCGTTATTAGATTCTTTCCTTATGTGTGATTAATAATTGGTACTACTTTCCTTAATTCCTCTTACTGGCTTGATTTATGTGCTTTGATTATTAGGACTGACCTATATTTGATTTCTAGACTTATTGCTTACCTTATTTAACCCTCAATCTTGTCTGCTGATTTATTTCGTGAAAGACTCTCTTTAATTTAAGTAGTAGTTACTGTTAATTGATTCATGTTAAACCTAATTGATTGATGGATTTATTTTGCATACCTTACCTTATTTGGTTTTACTCTACTGTATGCTGTATAAACCTTTCATTGTTCTGATTTCAAAGAGGCTGACACACTTACACTTACACTTACACGAACACCTACCTACACACACAGAGGCACTTCCCAATTTATTTACTAAACAATTTTTACAATTCAAAATTCTCAAAGCTGTCTGTTCTCTCATAAGCTTGAGTTATTTTTATCACTCTGATTTGCTGCACTGTTTAGCCGGCTGGAAGCCAAGGTTAAACTCTCTGGATCCAAACTGCCATTATATTCTTGTTTACTTTCTTCCTAACTTGTATGCGTTAACTCATGTTATCTTGTTCTATTCTATATGTTTATGTGATAAGTTTATTTCAAACCTCAACATGCTTCTGTTTGATACATGATTCATGTCTATTCCTTTCTCAACTGATATGTCTTAGTTCTTGTTATCTTGTTCTGTTCCCTGTGCTTATATGATTAGTTTATTTCAACCTTAGGATGCTTCTGTTTGATTTATGATCCTGCTCACTTCCTTCTAAACTAGTATGTTTTAGTTCCTGCTACCTTGTCCTGTTCTATGTGTTTGTGTGGTTGGTTATTTCAAACTTCATCATGTTTCTGCTTAATACATGCCTATATGATCCACTTAGGGATAATTGCTAAACTAAAGCCTGAATAATTAGTTGTATGTTCCTTGTTCCAAACATGACTAGATATTGCAATCATGTAAGTAATGTATGGCAAATTTTGTCTGTTAATTCAAGTGTCCTTGCTCTTTTGTGATTGCTTTAAATACTGGTACAATATCTATGTTTGAATAAATACCAATATGTTTGAACCATATGCTGAATATGGGTTATGTTTATTTTTGGTACAACTTTGTTTGCAACCATGTAATCTGAATCTGTTTGATTTTGGAAATTAAATTGTTTTCTAAAATTGTCCCCTACCCTTTATATACTGGTTTTCAATCTTCTACTCTTAGTTATTTAGGTTCCTACCACCCCTCAGTATGAGCACTGCCTAGGGACCTTGAGACTCCTCCAAACTCTGACACAATGGGGCTGGTCTTCCAATCTTGTATGAACTATTTTTTTAAGTGTGGTCCTGGTGTGAGCATTGCCCAGGGTCCCTGAGGCCCTTGGGAACTTTGACACACAAGAAACCTAATTCTATGTGCCATGGATGGATCCTCCTGTATATTTCAGACTTGCTTTGCTTGAAGACCTGGTTCCCAGGTTAATATTGGGCCTATGAAGGCTCACTATGGTATAATGAATTTTGTTGTGTAATTTATTCATTATTGAGCTGTAATAATCCAATCATCTCTGTAATTAACAGATCTGCGGTTGTTAGAAAAAGCTGGGGGGGGGGGGTNATAGGTCTATTGTGTTGGTTCCTTATGTGCATGTTACTGTTCATTTAGAAATCCTGCCGATAAAATGTTTTTTGTGACTGTTTGTGACTCTGAATGTTCATATTTTCGGCATATTAGAGACACTGCATATATGTCTTTGTTAATTCTGCATTAGAATCCATGTTCATACGATCTACACATATTTCCAATCTCAAGGTGCATTAGTGATCATGTATATAGGATCATATTTGTATGAATTAATAAACTTTCCTGGTGACTTGTCTAAAATTTTCCCACATGTGATTAATAGAATTCATTCTTATAGGGATTAAAAATCAGTTTCAACTTAGATATCATGCCTATAGGAGATATAAAAATCAATTTTCTTCAATTTAGATACCATGTCTATAGGAAATAAATAAATCAATTCCAACACTTGGAAATCATGCCTATATGAGTTAATTAATTCTACAAATTAGAAATCATGCCTATAGGAAATAAATAAATCAAATCCAACACTTAGAAATCATGCCTATAAGAGTTAATTAATTCTGCAAATTTGAAAGCATGCCTACAGGATAGAAAAAGATAAAACCTGCCTTTATGAGCAATTCGCTTAGAAACCATGTTATAGGTCTATAATTAACAATTGTAGATGCCATGCTCATTGGATTCTGCTACTGTTATCACTTAGGCAAACTTGTAGGGTTATTAAGAATTCTGGGTCTAAAAAAAACTCTAATCCCTTGCTGATTGAAATTTGCCTAGATTCAGAGCTTAATAAAATCAGTAGGCAAGTCAGTAGGTCCCAATGCTCGTTTTAATAAACTGGTTTCTTACATTCTGTTTACGCCCATCTAGATATCCTGCCTATAGGATCCTAAATTAATGAAATTTGCCGATTGAACTGCGTGCATTTGTTGATACTTGTGGAGGTTAACACAAGCCCTTATTTGCTCCTTACATGATAGTCCTATCTGAATTTTGTTTGTCGCCTAGATTTTTCTCATTTTTAAGCAACATAGGTCAGTCTAGTACTACCTTAAATAGAGGTCCTAAACACCTCCAGGACCATAGGTAAGGGACGGGTAGTGCACGCATAAGGCATGAGTTAGAAGCTACTAGAACGCTTAAGTAACAACTGAAAGATAGTAATTGGATAGTAAAGGAAATGATGACCAGTGCGCTAATACTATGTGCAGTGCCCCAACTTGGGGAAAGTTACCAAGTATTGCATGGAAATGATCCTATCGGCTAAAGAACTTAGGACCCCTTTTAATTCATGTTTTGAAATAATAGTTGCCTAAATTGCATTATTTTCCTTTAAGACTAATTTGCTTAATTAAGTTTGGTCGGGACCCACCGTTGTGGACCTCGAGGGGTGCCTAACACCTTCCACTCAAGGTAATTTCGAGCCCTTATCCGATCTGGTGATGTAAACTAGTTTCATGTGTTAACTGATCTAGGTTCCCCAACGCACCTTAGTATGTTAGGTGGCGACTCTTCAAACCCCATACCCCAGCCCAAAAGGAAGGGAGTTGTCCCAGAAATGTCAAAACCTGATTTCACAAGGAAAAAGGAGGGGGAGGGGGGCGATAGCATGGCGACTCTGTTGAGGATAACCCTTAGGATCTTACCATAAAAAATTTGCTTTTTGTGAATTAGTCTTTAAGCATGCTTTATTCTGTTAATATTTGCGCATCGTTTCCCTTTCCCACTTTATGTGAATTTAATTGCCTATTTTCAAGCATTTATGATTTCTTTTTTACTATGGAAACTAACTTGTCTCTTTGTTTTCTTTCTTAAAACACCTTTTCAATTATTAAATACCGTATTTATCATTTTCTAACGTGCAAATACGTGACAATATGCTATTTTCCATTGCATAAATCATGCTCAACATCATATTCCACTTTCGTATAATCAATACCATAGCACCGCTTGCTGAGTGTTTTCTCTCTTCCTATATATCATCCCTTTAAATTCGGAAAGGCTTATTTGCGGTAAAACTAGTCGATCAGCGGTGCAGGCGACGGTTCCGTGCCTTTCCCCCTCAAGTTGTCCACTTGAGGGTACCAGTCTAGACCTCTATTGAAACCTTACTCTGATTTATTGTACATGCATCATGGTCAAACCTAGCCAAGGTTAATATGTTGTCCACATAATAACCCTTTAAGAAAAGCCTTGCCCAAAAGTCCACCGGGGTTTCCATAATACCAACGGACGCAACCACGATCTATGCATTAATTTGGAGAAATAAGTGCCAATATGCTAATCACTGATGTATAAATATTCGAATCTGGAGGGGTAAAGGGTCTACCCTTATTTGTTTTTTGCAGAAAATAAGGCACGAAGTCCCGAGGTTCGGCATGGTCCGTAACATACCACCATTGTTTCTAGATTGGTGGGAAGAATCGATGGATCCAAAAGAATCAATCCTAGAGAAGGTCCTTCTGGGACCAAGTAGATTAGGTTTATTCATTTTTGCTTTTCAAATGTAATAAGGCCAAGTGCCATTAGTGACTTATCTTATTTAGCATCGTTTAGATTCATCTACTTTTATATTAATGAAATGAAGCAATTATTGGCACTGAAGTTCTCTAAATCAACTTTTCGCTAGGCCTACCTCGGGCACAACGAGGCTCCCGCACTATGTGTTTAAATATTGCAAATACTCTTTTTGGAACCCTTACTCACTTAGTTACCTTTTGTTTTTCTTTCCTTTTTGATTATTCCCATTCCCCAAGGTTGGTTCACACATACTGGCATCTTCAGCATATCACACCAGATCCAGAGGCCCTCTACTTCCTCCTCCTCCAAGTGCATAAAAAGTCAAAGGGAAAGCTAAGATGGATGATATAAGTGGCGACAACACCGCACATGCTGGGAATGTGGAAACTTCTGATGGTCGGAGTACTCCGGCACCAAATGACTTAGTTTTGCGGTTTGAAAAGAAAATACTCGAACTACAAGGTGAGCTTGAGCAGGTCCGTAACTTGGCAAACCTCTCCCTCACACTAAAAATCCCAGATATCAACCATCCAAATACCCAAAACCTAGCACCTCCCTAGAATAGACCCAACCAATGCCCGCAGAATCCTATCGTACCCCACCAATATAAAACCCCTCCTCATAATCCTTTACCCATACCTACACCTCCTCAACATCAGCATCTCCTGACTCAATATTCACAAACCACTTAGCACACTCCTCAGAATACCCCAAAGCCTATCCTCGATCCCCAAAATTCAATCAATGATCACCATTATACCCAAACTCCTGGCCTTCACCAAAACAACCCTATATACGTGGAAACCTTACCCCATTCTACTCAACCAATCTCATATACACAAGAATCAACCGAGAAGGACCTTCTCATTAAGAACATGGAAGAGGAGCTCAAGAAACTAACAAGCCGAGTTCAGGGTGTTGAAGGAGGCAAAGGAATCGAAGGTTTGAATTATGAGGATTTGTGCATTCATACAGATGTGGAACTTCCGGAGGTTTACAAACCTCCTAAGTTTGAAATGTTCAATGGAACAGGTGACTCAAAGGTACATTTGAGAACCTACTAAGACAAGCTCATAGTTGTTGGGAAGGATGAAAGGATTCGCATGAAGCTATTCATGAGAAGACTCACTGGAGATGCCCTATCTAGGGGTGTTCAAAACTGATCCGAAACCGAAAAACGATTTCAAACCGAAGCTTAATGGCTTATTGGAATCGGGTTAACGATTTAACGGGTGGGGAACAAATTGAAATTTTTTTATTAACGGCTTATCGGTTTGGGGGAGGATTATTCAATTTTCTTAACGGATAGTCCGTTAACCCTTTAAGAATATATATATATATATATATATATATATATATATATATATATATATATATATATATATATATATATATATATATATATATATATATATATGAAATCTATTTTTATCCATATATATAAAATATAAAAAAACCTTTCCAGTTTCCACAAAGTTCCAGTACTCTGTCTCTATCTACTCTCTAAAACGTAAGCCAAAACTCAAAATCCCAAAACCGTAACGCCTAAACCTAACTCCCCTCTCGTCATAGCCAGAGAAGTACCCTAATGCCTCTCCCTCAGTCCCTCTTGCCATTTCGGCTCTCGCCTCTCCCTCAGTAGTCAGTCCCTCAGTCCCTCTCGTCGTCTCGCCTCTCCCTCTCGCCATAGCCAGAGCAGCAGAAGGTAAGTTTCTTTTCTTATTGATGTCTTTAAAATCAAAGAAAAGATACATTTGATTTGGGTTCACTGCATCTCCTTAACGATTCTGGTTCTACCTATTCTTTTCCTTCGCTTGTATACTAACGATATATTCGAATTGATGGGTATATCAATCGTTTCAATTACTTTGGCTAATGAGAATGTCTCTTTATAATAAAAGATTGGAACATGTGCAACCCTAGCTGATTTTGATTAAATCAGTCAAATCGTTTCGGAGAAAACAGTGTTCGATATGAATACTCAATACTGTGTTATATATCCGTAATTGATAGATTTTAGGAAGAAAATGTGGTTCTTCTTATCCCTACTTATTTAATCAAAATGGTCAAATTTGAAAAAAATAAACACCTTTATTTCTGCTTAGTTATGGAAGAATATTGTATACTGAGAATGATATATTTGGTAAGAATTCGAATTTAAACCATCAAGGCTTCAACCTTCAGTTGTTGAATCTTACTGTTTTGTTGGGGTCTGAATCTTATTGTTTTGTTGATATCTCTGGATGTTATTTGTTTGTTTACTGTAAAATTTGGTTTTCAGAGGAATCTTCTGTTGGTTTATCATAATTTCATTTCTCTTCTGGAATTGCATTTAACAACCTCATGCTTAACAGGTTCGTATAGCATATCTGTTGGCTTTCGAAAGTGCAAATGGTCTTGTAGTGTGTCAAACTGAAAATATTGAATATGATAAGTATGTAACTTGTACGATGTTCTTGTCTTTGTTGCTTGCTAGTTGATTGAAGATATATGGTGCTTCCTTGCTGTTTAAACTTTGTGCCATTGATCTCTTGAAAAAGTTTCGGAGAGCTTTAGGGAAAGAGAAGAGAGCATTGTTAATTCTTGTTAGAAAAGGGCATTACCACTTGATAGAACAGGTAAATTATCCCCCAGAAAAAGATTTTTTTTTTTTTTATGTCTCAACAATTGACATTTCTGTGAATAACGAAGAAATACTTAACGTGAATATTTTGACAAATTCGGATAATGAACTATTAAGTTACTACCAATATGTAGGTGATATGATATATCATGTTTAGAAGTTTCTTATGTATAGTTTCTTTCTTGAGATGTTTCCATACTTTCTGGATATTTTTGAATTGCTTGTGACATTGCTCTATAAGTTTTAAGTGGAGTGGTGGAAGTCAGATACTAAAGCTTAAAAGGGACCTTAGGGCTTAGGAGGGGCTGAAACTGCATTTTTCAGCCTGGTGGAATCTTGCATAGGCAGCTGGCAATCTGCCTGGTGAAATGCTTAACATGCATGTTTAGCAGTTCTCATAGTTACTATTTGCTCATAGTTTCATGGTCTGTTTAGCCTTCAGGCCTGCTGGTTTATCATAGTTTCATTGTTTGTTTTTGGCATTTGTTTGATACTAATAATTGAGTTCTTCTCTCCACGCATGGATGAAGTGGTTTCTGTCATAATAGATACAGGAAGCTACAAAAGTACAAAACAGAATGCTGAAATCCTGCTCAAACTCAAAGGGGTTCTCTGGAAATGGAATTTGTGTAGTATGCTTAGAAATCCCGCTCAAGATTGCATTGAAGTCTAAAAGTTAGATTTATGACTGAAAAATAAGACATATATGTTTGCTTGCTCTTGTATTAATCCTTCTGGTTACTGCTTAGTGCTTAGTGAATCTCAAGAAGAAGCCCACAGAGACTTTCCGTGAGTATGCTACTCGATGGAGGTCAGAAGCAGCGATGGTCAGACCGGCATTAAATGAAGAGCAGATAAGTTCTTTCTCAGGGCTCTGGATCCACAATATTACGAAAGGTTAATGGTAATCGGGAATCACAAGTTCTCTGATACCATCAATATCGGAGAAAGGATCGAGGAAGGTATCAAAAGTGGAATGGTGACAAATTTTAAGGAACTGCAGGCCACGAATAAAGCACTACAATCAAGTGGCATATCAAAGAAGAAGGAAGTGGGAATAGTAATGGTTGCCCAAGGTATTTCCAACCTGCTACCGCCTACCATACCTATAATTCCCAACCATCCTATTATCAGTCACCTCCAACTCATCCAAACTACCAAAAACCCAGTACTAATTTTGACCGCAAGCCACCCAGACAATACACCACCATTGTTGAACCCATCGACCAGTTGTACGAGAAATTGAAAGCTGCTGGTTATGTCACCCCTATTCCCGTTGTGGCAATAGAGAATTCATCTCAATGGGTCAATCCAAATGTGCGTACCATTTCAGTATGAAGGGACACACTATTGACGAGTGTCGCACCTTGAAAGACAAGATCCTAACACTGATTGATAATAAGATCATACAGGCAAAGGAAACTGCACCTAATGTACGCAATAATCCCCTCCCAGATCATAGAGGTGAAGGGGTCAATGTGATAGAAATAATGAACAATGGGATCCCGAGGGATCAATTGGGCTTATTCGAGAAGGTGATGATCCTAAGAAACCTGCAGTCACACTCAATCCCATTGTGGTGCAAGTGCAGCTACCAGTTGAAGTCGAGGTAGCTGCATCAGTTCCTTTTGAAGTATAAGTAACCCCACCTGCAGCAAACCCGCTCCATTTAAGGTGGAGGTAGCCACACCTTTCACTGTAGCGGTGGCATCCACACCACCCCTCAGTTCCAATACTGTACCTTGGGATTATGTGGCCGAGGCTAGAAGAAAACGAAGGTCGAAGATGGAAGAATCAGATGTTGCACAAGGAATGAATAGAACAGGAAGGGTTTATACACCTGAACATTTAGGAGAAGACAGTAAGCAAGCTTCCAGCAAACCGCCTGTTATTGAGACTGGTCTAGATGACCTCTGGAGGAAGGTACAAGCAAGGGAGTATTCTGTTGTGGATCATCTGAATAAGACTCCCGCCCAGATATCCATCTAATCATTCCTACAAAATTCCAAAGCACACAAGAATGCTCTAATGAAGGTACAAAATGAAGAATATGTGCCCAACAACATTACTAGCAGAGAAATGGCCAATATGGTAGGGCAGGTGCTAGAAAGCCACAAGATCACCTTCCATGAGGACGAGTTGCCACCTGAAGGGTTAAGTCATAACAGGGCACTGCACATCACAGTGCAATGTGAAGATAAGTTTATCTCTAGAGTTTTGATAGATGGAGGATCCATATAGCCACGATTGGAGAAACCAACCTATGCTTGCAAATGGGCCCTACCTGGTTCAATGTTGAATTCCAGGTACTAGACATATCTGCATCCTACAATTTGCTGCTGGGACAACCTTGGATATATACGCTGGAGTTGTCGCATCTACTTTGCACCAAGCGGTAAAATTTGAACGGAACTCAAGAAGTGATCATCCATGGAGATGGGAGAAACCCCATTTACACCAGTCAGACTGTTCCGGTGGTAGAAAATAGAAGGAAGTTAGGTGGAGAAATCTACCATCGCATCGAGCGTGTTAATGCGATTGAGAAGGATAAATAGTGGAGTAGCAAAATAGAGAGCATACTGGCATGGGCATGGTATGAACCTAGTAAGGGGCTTGGTAAAAAGCATCAAGGTATCTACAAACCAGTACAGGTGAAGCTCCATGGCACAACCTTGGGGCTCAGATATCAGTATACCTGGCAGGAATATCAGAATTAGTCGCCACCATGGCGTGGTGCATACTATCCTCTTGAGAAACCCGTTCTGCGCCTGAATCAGACCTTCCACCAGGCCGATACCATATGGGAGTCAAAAGAAGATGAAGCCTTGGCAACATTGAGGAATTTGTTCTTGGAAGACGATGATATGGATTGTTGTGTAATAGTCGAGGAGGAGGAGGAATACGGCCTCACTATCCAGATAGTGGAGAAGGGAGCATCCCTCAAGAACTGGACCGCTAAAGTTACCAAGGAAGAAGTTACCAAGCAGATCAAAGACAAAGTCCTCAGGGTAGTTGAATACCCAACTTGGCTGGCCAACATTCTACCGGTTCCAAAGAAATATGGGAAACTTAGAGTCTGTGTTGATTATCGGGATCTAAACAAAGCAAGTCCCAAGGATGATTTCCCGTTACCAAATATACACATTCTGATCGACAATTGCGCCAAGCATGAACTCCAGTACTTTGTAGATTGCTTCGCAGGTTACCATCAGATCTGGATTGATGAAGAGGAGCCCGAGTAAACAACCTTCAATACACCATGGGGAGTGTACTGCTACAAAATGATGCCATTCATTTTAATGAATGCTGGAGCCACCTACATGAAGGCCATGACAACCATTTTTCATGACATGATACATAAAGAGATAGAGGTGTATGTGGATGATGTCATCATTAAATCCAAGAAGGACACATATCACATAGCAGACTTGAGGAAATTCTTTGACCAGTTGCGGAAGTATAACCTGAAACTAAATCCCGCAAAGTGTGCATTCGGGGTTCCTGCCGGAAAGTTGTTGGGATTCATTGTCAGTCGCTGGGGAATAGAGTTGGACGCATCAAAGGTCAAAGCCATCCAAGAATTACCACCACCAAAAAACAAGAAAGATGTGATGAGTTTCCTGGGACGCCTCAACTACATCAACCGTTTCATAGCACAATCTACAGTAATATGCGAGTCAATTTTCAAAATGCAGAAGAAGGACGCTGCAACCAGTTGGACTGAGGATTGTCAAAAGGCTTTTTAAAAGATCAAGGAATACTTGTCCACACCACCAGTTTTAGTCCCATCGGAGCCTAGTAGACCACTGCTACTCTATCTTGTAGTGTTAGATAGAGCTTTCGGTTGTGTTCTATGGCATCATGAGGAGACAGGGAGAAAGGAACATGCCATCTACTACTTGAGCAACAATTAACTCCTTATGAAGCATGGTACTCTCTGCTAGAACGCACTTGCTGCGCTCTAACCTGGATAGCTTAGAAGCTACGACACTACTTCTGTGCTTATACTACATATCTCATCTCGAAAATGGATCCCATAAAATACATCTTTCAAAAGCCCATGCCTACTGGGAAGCTGGCCAAGTGGAAAATCTTGCTGAGTGAGTTCAACATCAACTATGTAACTTAGAAGGCAGTCAAAGGACAAGCATTGGCAGACCACATTGCTGAAAATCCTATGGGAGGAGAATACGAACCCCTGAAAACGTATTTTCCTGATGAAGAGATATCATTCATAGGAGAAGACATTGCTTAAGCGTACGATGGTTGGAGAATGTTTTTCGACGGAGCTGCAAATTTCAAGAGAGTCGGCATCGGAGCCGTCTTGATATCAGAAACTGGTCAGCATTATCCGGTGTCTGCAAAACTCAGATTCCCATGCAATAACAACATGGCGGAATATGAAGCTTGCATATTAGGGCTTAACCTGGCTGTTGATATGAACATTCAGGAACTGCTGGTTATCTGAGATTCAGATTTTCTTGTGCACCATGTACAAGGAGAGTGCTCTACCAAGACTTCCAAGATACTGCCATATCTGCATCATGTATAAGAAATGAAGAAGTGGTTCACAAAGATAGAATTCCGGCATGTCCCCAGAATTCAGAACGAATTCGCATACGCATTGGCCACCTTGTCATTAATGATACAACATCCAGACAAGAATTTCATCGATCCCATTCTGGTGAGGGTCCATAATCATCCGACATACTGTGCTCATGTTGAAGAAGAAACAGACGGAAATCCCTGGTTCCACGACATCAAAGAATATTTGATAAAAGGAGAGTACCCAGATGTCACGACCCCAAATCCTAAACCGGCCGTTATGGCGCCTATCGTGGAACTAGGCTAGCCGACTATCGCATGTTCGCAATTTCTTTAAAAAAAAAATCCCAATCAAGTTTCAATTATTTCATAAAATATATAGAGATTACTAAAATAAAGTAGGCCAATTATACAATACCGCCAACCCCAAAACCCGGATCCAACATGTCATGAACATCTAGAGGAATAAGCCAAAATATACTATTATAATACAAAACCTCTGAATAAAAGCTAGATACAACAAGAAGGGAAAACAGAGATGCTGCCAACGCTGAACAACTACCTCTATATCCCGTAATCCAGCTCCGCGCGGAATAAATGGCTAATGCTCAATATCTGCACCTGAATCTGCACACAAAGGTGCAGGGAGTAATGTGAGTACGTCAACTCAGTAGTAATAAAAATAAATCAAGTCTAAACGGAAAGGAAACACATGAAATCAATGTCATCAAATCACAATATACACTGCCTTACTTTCCAATAGTGTAAACATAGATATATGAAATCATCATGCCTTAAAACCAACTTCAGAAAAGTCCTTTAAAGAATGCATGTTTTTAACAACTTCAAACCGAAAGATTTAGTATGAAAATGAAAGTAGTAAAATCATAAATAGCCCCTCGTGAAAAAACATGTATCATAATCAGCCCCTCGGTCATGCCTCACAGTCACTCAGCACCTCACAGTCACTCATGCCTCCCAATCACTCGTCACTCGGCACTCAGTGCGCTCACTGGGGGTGTGTACCGACTCCGGAGGGGATCCTTCAGCCCAAGCGCTAATATCACTCAGCACCTCACCATCACTCAGGCACTCAACCACACTTAGTAGAACCACTCAAAAGGCCCCTCGAGCGAATAAGTAAAACAGGGTACTCGACCCAAAAAATTATTTTAAATCTCAAAGTAGTGTAAATCAGGTTGAGTTTTGAAAACAGTAAGCACAATGTGGCTGAGTGAAATCATCAACAAATAGTGAGGAAAAACAGCAGTAAAAGCCCCCTAGGGGTCTAAACAGATCGGTGTGAGGCCCCAAACACGGCTTATAGCCCAAATATTTCACAAATCTTTAGAACATAATTTAACATAAGGTTTTGAGTAAATATGCAACTCATTAGTTACCGCGGAGAGGACCTAGTCCAATCCAAAAATCAGTACGCGCCACATACTCGTCATCCGACATGTGCGCCTTTCAAAAATCAGTGAGAAATATGTAGTCCGGGGTTTCATACCCTCAGGACAAGATTTATAACCATTACTTACCTCTATCGGGCCACAACACTAGTCCATAATTCTCTTGCCCCTCAAATTGGCTCCCTGTTTATTCGAATCTAGCCAAAACCAGTTTAACATCATCAATATATATATCAAAGGAACTCAACCCAATCGAAAACTATCAAAGTATACAAGAATCTCGAAATTCGGCCAAACCCGAGACCCGTACCCACGTCTCAGAATTCGATAAAATTTGCATCATTAGAAACCTAGTTCTCCAAATATTCTATACATACCAAGAACACTAAAATCGGACCACAATTCCCACTCAAATCCTCAAAAGAAAAATCAATTTCCCATGCACCCTTCTTCCCCAATTTGGGTTTAATTCCAGGAAATTCTATGGTTTAATTACTTAGAAAATGACATATAAACGAGTTATGAAGCTTAAAACCTTACCTCCAAGTGATTTCCTTCAATTTCCTCTTCAAACCCTCTCAAAAGAGCTCCCAACTAGTCAACAATGGAGGAAAAATGAGCTATTCTCGCACAAATGGCCTTTTAAAATATTATGCCCAGCCATTAAATTTTCTTCACTGCGATCGCGATCCACAGACCAACCAACCAATGTGATCACAGACCAATATATGCGATTGCATAGAATAATTCTCCACACCACACACGCGCCTCAGAATACTCTACGCAATCGTAGAAATACCCACGCGATCGCACTGCCTTTCCTGACCAACCTATGCTATCGCAATCCTAACCACGCGATCGAATAGAGAAAAATTCCTGCCCCACTCTTTTACTCTACATGATCGCAAACATACTCCCGCGATCATGTAGAAGGAAACCAGAACCTGACACCAGCAAAAATCTGCCCAGTTTTCAAGCCAAGAGTTGGTCTGTTAACCACCCGAAACACACCCGAGGCCTTCGGCACCTCAACCAAACATACCAACATATCCCATAAAATTATTCAAACTTAGTCGAGCCTTCGAAACAGAATAAACAACGCAACAACACCAAAATCACATCAAATTCACGCCTTTGAACTTTGAAACTTCCAAATTTGCCAACTACGCCGAAACCAACCAAAACACCTCCGATTGACCTTAAATTTTGCATACATATCCAAAATGACATTACGAACCTGCTCCAACTTCTAGAATTCCACTCCGACCTTGATAGCCTATTTTTAACTACCGACCGAAAATTGCCAAAAACTAATTTTCGCCAATTCAAGCCTAATTCTACAACGGACATCAAAACTTCATTCCAAACACACTCCTAAGTCCCAAATCACCTAAAAAAGATATCCGAGCCATAAAATCCACATTCCGAGGTCGTTCAGCAACATGTCAACTCTCAGTTGACTTTCTCAACTATTAGGCTACTTTAAAAAGACTAAATGTCTAAATTCTCACCATAACCACTCCGGACCCAAAACAACTGACCCAACATAACAAAAACAGGCTAGCAATATATAACAAATGCAGAAATGGGGGAAACAGGGTAAATCTCACCAACGACCGGTCGGGTCGTTACACTAGAGCATGGAAAACATACTCAGAAATGCACCCTTCGGATATTTTCCAATCACTTCTTCCAAAGTGGAGGAACCCTGTATAGGAGAACTCCCGATTTAAGACTGTTAATGTGTGTTGACGCAAAAGAGGACTCCAAATTGCTCAAGGAGAAACATGTCGGAACCTGGGGCCCACATATGAATGGTTTTGTCTTGGCCAAGAAGATACTCAAGGCTGGATACATTTGGATGACCATGGAAACAGATTGCATACGGTACGTTCAGAAATGTTACCAATGCCATATATACGCAGACATGATACGGGTGCCACTAATCGAGCTTAATGCAACAAGCTCACCTTGGCCTTTTGCTGCCTGGGAATGGATATCATCGGTGCAATCGAGCCCACCGCTTCAAACGGGCACCGGTTCATTTTAGTGCCATCGATTACTTCACTAAATGGGTTGAAGCTACATCTTACAAAGCTGTGACCAAGAAGGTCGTTACGGATTTTTTTCGCGGCCGAAGTGTTTGTCGATTTGGGGTTCCAGAGTCCATCATCACTGATAAAGCAGCCAATCTCAATAGTGATTTGATGAAATCCATGTGTGAAACTTTCAAAATCAAACACAAGAATTCCACAACATACATGCCTCAAATGAATGGAGTCGTGGAGGCCGCCAACAAAAACATCAAGAAGAAACTAAGGAAAATGGTATAAAATTGCAAGCAATGGCACAAGAAACTACCATTCGCCTTACTAGGATACCGTACCACAGTCCGTACATCAACTGGGGCAACTCATTATCTGCTGGTTTATGGTACCGAAGTTGTCATTCCAGCAGAGGTAGAAATTTCTTCCTTGAGAATCATACAAGAAGCCGAACTCAGCGACGCATAATGGATTAGGAGCCGCTATGAGAAACTAGCTCTCATAGACGGAAAGAGGATGAATGCAGTATGTCACGGTCAAATTTATCATAATAGAATGTCCAGGGCTTTCAAAAAAAGGGTAAAGCCATAATAGTTCACACCAGGGCAGCTAGTGCTGAAAAAGATCTTCCCACATCAAGATGAAGCCAAAGGAAAATTCTCTCCTAATTAGAAAGGTCCTTACATGCTTCATAGAGTACTGACAGGAGGAGAGCTCTTTCTCGCAGAGATGGACGGAGAAATATGGCCAAAGCCTATCAATTCAGATGAAGTCAAAAGATACTATGTGTAAACCATTTTATGCTTCTTCACATGATGTAAATTGAACTACGCTCGACCTTATTCCCATTTAAGAGGAGATACGTAGACAACCCTTTGGGTTCGGTCACAACTTAATAAAATTTCCATTCTCCCCACAATCAGAAACTAGGGCAGAATTTTTAGGAGGACCCTCAAAATTCTGAAGTAAGTTCAGTCAACTGCATCGTATGGAGTAGTTAGAAAATTCATCTAGTTAAATGGGACAGAATTTTGAGAAGGACCCTCAAAATTCTACAGTAGAGGAAGTCGCAATATCTTTGATTATGTCGCATTTACCGGTTCGTCTAACTAATTTCTAAACTATATTCTATTATGTCTTTTGAAAAATACGCACGCATGTTTTGAAAAAGAAACTTTTATGTAGCAAATGATACCCTAATAATTTGGACAGGATCTTCAGACAGAACGGAGAAAGTCAAGCACATGAAGGCACGAACCAACCTTCCCCCGCAAAACTCACAAATTTTTCTTTGGATGCAGGACTATATCATCATGAAAAATACCGTTTCAACAACACAATCACTATGAACGAAACACATTGTCATCTAAGAATACTTTGCTCTTACCCTTCTCCTTGCATGAGACTAAGCACTATCCCGAATCTTGCATGAGGCTAAGCCCTGCCTCTTCACTTGCATAAGGCTAAGCACTTCCTTCTCTTTGCATAAGTCAAAGCACTGTCGCGAATCTTGCATAAGGCTAAGCACTGCCTTCACTTTTTATGGGACTAATAACTATCTTGAATCTTTCATAAGGCTAAGCACTGCCTTCTCTTTGCATGAGACTAGCATTGTCCCGAATCTCGCACGAGACTAAGCACTGTTTCTCTTGCATTATTCTCTTCTAAGCTCTGCCCTCAACTTCACACAATACTAAGATCTGTCTTGCTGCCTCTAGAATCATGTCTCTTAAACTCATGGGCTGAAATATAGCCAACTGGTCCAAAGGCGTCATAGTTTGAAGGCACCATCCTCATAGCCGGAAGACATCATGCCATGTCTTGAGGATCTCTCATAACTTGCACATCATTATTAAAAGGCGTCATGGTTTGGAGGCACCATTTTCATGGCCTGAGAAAATCATTTCATGGCCTGCAAATCCCTTATCGCACATTTCATGGCCCGGGATATCCTGGTCTAAGGACGTCATCCTCAACCATCCAAAGACAATTTCCATGGTCTGAGGGAATTTGCATCATGTCTAAATCTACCCAAAGTTATACGTATATGCTTGCAGTACATCTTTTGACTTGCAGGTGACCTAGTGAGTAACTGTTATTCCAACAGGTGACCTAGTGAGTAACTGTTATATCATCTTTACATGTCATTCTTCACTTTTCTCCAAGATTTGCTGACACGTGTTGCCATTTAATAGACCCATATGGCGAGTATATTTTTCGCCAATACTGTCGTGCCTTATGGGCATAGACCTGAGTTGATGCATCTGGTTGAGGCTAATGCCGGACATGGATTTAGAATTGGGTTTTTTGGAAATGAGTAGAAAGTGAGGAATTGAGGTATGAGGCTTATCGATGATGATGAGAAGGCTATATGGCAGTTGTGATGGTGTCATCAGGCTTATGTACATTGGGGTTACGTTGGATCACCCGCGAGTGTGTGTGTTGGAAATGCGCAATAAATGATTGGATGAGTTCCTTAAGGTGCGAAAACACACTCCAGACAGTGTGTTTTTATACACGAGTCTTAACACATTTTCTCATCTTCTTCTTCTTCCTTGGGGCGATTTCCACCATTGTTGAGGGGCTATCGACCTGGTCATTTAAGGTCAGTAAAATCTACTCAAATCTTAGCTTCATGCATTGATTTCTAGCTTAATTAACTACCAAAATTAGTGAAAAATCAAGAATTGGGTAGTAACCTAGAGCTTGTGATAATTTGAGAATTTCCCATGAATTTGCTATGAAATCAAGTAGGAATCATATATTAATCATGCTTAGTCTTTGGGTGAAAGTTCCCTTCGAGAATTATTAGAATCCGAGTGTGCGGGCCCGGGGTTGGATTTTGGGAATTTCTCAAGAATGTTGAATTATTGAAAAATTATGATAATTTCCCTACTTTGAGCATGCCTTGATGTCATTATACCGTATTTGGTTAGTTGCGAGTCCTCGGGTGTAGAGTTCGGAGATTCGGGCGCATCCTTGGTCCGAGGGGTAGATTCGACACGAGGTGAGTCTCCTTTCTAACTTTGTAAGGGGGAATTGTCCCCCTAGGTGATTTGAATTCTATATGTGATAACTTGTGGGGGGATATGTACGTGCAAAGTGACGAGAGTCCGTACGTAGCGACTATTACTATTATGTCTGGGTATTTAGGCCCACATCATGCCTTGTGTTCTACTTGATATGAACTATATGTGTGCTGAATTAATATTTCATGTTGCTTACGTTCCCGAAGTTATGAAATTGAGAAAAACTTGTAAGAAATTGTTCATGGAAAGGTATTCTCTTTTAAAAAGGAATAATGTATGTGCATGTGACCGCCTCACAATTTGTATTCTACGAGCGGAGTGTGATTTCCCCCACTCTTATGAGAGACACACTTTTGGGACGAGCCGATCGATCCTCGGCAGTGCGTAGAGAGATTGAGATATGCACTTTTGGGACGGGCCGATCGATCCTCGACAGTGCATAGAGAGATTGAGAGACGCACTTTTGGTACGGGTCTTTCGATCCTCGGCAGTGCGTAGAGAGGTTGAGAGATGCACTTTTGGGACGGGCCTATCGATCCTCGGCAGTGCATGGAGAGGTTGAGATATGTACTTTTGGTACGGGTCGTTCGATCCTGGGCAGTGCACGGGTGTGATTATCTTATGACTCCGGTCGGTTGTCCTTACCTACATGCGTATGATTTATTTGTTATTAAATTTCATGAAATAGATCTGACAGAGATTTGGGAAAAGGTGAAGTGGTAATTGTTTTATTTATCCTTAGTATTCTTCCTGGATTTCAGTATCTTACATATATACTTGTTGCTACACGGTCCTTACATGCCTACTGTTTTCATTACATTCTGTTAAATTATACTGTTGGACCTTAGTGAGTGTCATGTCGACCTCTCGTCACTACTTCTTCGAGGTTAGGCGGGATACTCACTGGGTATATATATATATATTTATGTACTCATGTTGCACTTTTGTACTTAATTGTACAGGTTCTGGGGCTGGTGTTTCTAGTTATCCGACCGGAGCTTGACATATACATTCTGGACCTGACTCCACGGTGAGCTGCCTTCCTTGGCGATTCTCATCTGTGCTATGGAGTTATATTTTGTTTATTTCTGTCTACATCCTTTCAGACAACAGTACAACTTGTATCATCTTTTGTATATTCTACTAGTTTGTCTATTGACTTGCGACACTAGTTCCTGGCACGCACTTAGTAGATTCTTATTTCGGGATTGTATATATATTGGATCATGATCATTTTAGCTGTATGTATCTAAATTGTTAAATGTTTCCGCTTTTATTTAGATGAGCTAAGTGTAAAACTTTGGAAAATATGTGGGATTGGTATGTTAATAAGAAAAATATCACTAGTAATCAACCGTTGGCTTGCCTGACTCCGGTGTTGGGCGCCATCACAACCCGTGTGGGATTTTGGGTCGTGACAAGACTATTTCAAACCTGACCGCTCACCATAATCGTTTTACCTACTCGAAGCCTTGTGTCCGTCCTTGTGATAGATTCATCGGTTTATTTCGCCGGTGGATCCAGAACTACACGCAGCCTGATACCTGTAAAACCAGGGATATGTAGGCAACTCGGAAACCAGAGTGCAACCTATATCTCTCAAATCACCCTATGCGGTCAAAATTGGCCATCATATCTTTACCCGACAACTCTTTCATCCTTCCCAGGTAAAGAGGGGAACATGTTGATACTCAATTTTTTCCCATATATATATTTTCAAAATGCATATATATTTCAAAAATAATGCATGAGCATCAAATGGTATTTTTTTCATAAGTTTCTATAATTTTAAAAGATTTTAAATTAATTTATTCCATCATTTTATTATCTAAATAATTGATAATTGCATCACAAATGATTTTATAATAATTTTATTGCTTAATTTTATCATTTTATATTTATATTAAGCTCTAATTATTTTATGTGTAATTATATTTACATCTTTAGGTTATACTTGCAATAACTTTGCAATAGTAGCCCATGTGTGCATAATTACTTTATTTTTACACAAAAATGATATTTCATGTTTTTATAATATTAAGTAATTATTTTAAATCATTTTCATGTACAAATAGCATTTTTCATCACATATAACTATATTTATAAATTATTTTTATTAAATTAAATGGGTATTTAACATATAGCCTCTTTTATTAATTTTTCGGACCTTATCCCAATAACTATCAGCCCAATTATCCAAACCCAAACCCAATACCCAATTCTTATAACCTGGCCCAACCTAAGAACCAATCCTGACTAAGATCAACGGTCCAAAAACCCCTTTCCTTTTTTAATTACACCCCTAATCCTAACCCTACCTCATTTTCACAAACTTGTCGCCTCTGAATGCCTTTCTTCCCTCTTTTCTCTCTCACCCCACTCCTAACCCTATCCCGCCGTCAGCAAAACCCCCTCAATTCATGGGTTTTTTCTTCAATCTCTGGCCTTATCCGGCCTCATATCTCTACTGATGTTGTGATTCTCATGCTACTTGATGGATTCTCAAAAGATTCGAACCAGACTTGGTAATACTATTCCATCCGTCTTCACTCCAATGTCTGTGAGTAATACTATTTTCATGTTTTACGGCTTCGAACCTCTGGTTCAAACCAGATTTGACTCACTTCTGTCTATTTTTTCATAAACCTAACTATTTCTGGCTAAATCAGTTCATATCTCTTTGGATCTGAAGTGTTTTGTGTTTGTTTGGTATTTTTCCTTTAAGATTCTTTTGTTACTATTATTGTCAACGGATTTCACTTTTCTCTAAAGCTAGGGTTTTGATTTCAAATAGGGTTTCTGCAAAAATGTTTTAAACGTTTAAGTATTTTTCAACTCTGGTTTTCTTCTTTGCTTTTTCGACTGATTTTACTTGAATTTCATCTCTATATTTTGATATGCTTAGGGTTTTCAATACTCGACTGTTTGTTATAATATTTTTCCCATTTACCTTAGCCCTGTCAACTAAAAGGATTAATTGATCTACTGGCCTAATTAGGATTTTGAAACTGTCTTTTCCTTAATACTGATATTTCGTTATTAGATTCTTTCCTTATGTGTGATTAATAATTGGTACTACTTTCCTTACTTCCTTTTACTGGCTTGATTTATGGGCTTTGATTATTAGAACTGACCTATATTTGATTTCTAGACTTACTGCTTACCTTATTTAGCCCTCAATCTTGTCTGCTGATTTATTCCGTGAAAGACTCTCCTTAATTTAAGTAGTAATTACTGTTAATTGATTCATGTTAACCCTAATTGATTGATTGATTGATTTTGCATACCTTACCTTATTTGGTTTTACTCTACTATATGCTATAAAAACCTTTCATTGTTCTTATTTCAAAGACGCTGACATACTTACACTTACACTTACAGGAACACCTACCTACACACATAGAGGCACTTCACAATTTCTTTACTGAACAATTCTTACAATTCAAAATTCTCAAAGCTGTCTATTCTCTCATAAGCTTGAGTTCTTTCAATCACTCTGATTTGTTGCACTGATTAGCCGGCTGGAAGCCAAGGCTAAACTCTCTGGATCAAAACTTCTATTATATTCCTGTTTACTTTCTTCCTAACCGGTATGACTTAACTCATGTTATCTTATTCTATTTTATATGTTTATGTGATTAGTTTGTTTCAAACCTCAACATGCTTCTGTTTGATACATGATTCCTATCTATTCCTTTCTCAACTGCTATGTCTTAGTTCTTGTTATCTTGTTATGTTCCGTATGCTTATATGATTAGTTTATTTCAACCTTAGCATGCTTCTGTTTGATCTATGATTCCTGCTCACTTCCTTCTAAACTAGTACGCTTTAGTTCCTGATACCCTGTCATGTTCTGTGTGTTTGTGTGGTAAGTTATTTCAAACTTCAACATGTTTATGCTTAATACATGCCTATATGATCCACTTAGGGATAATTGCTAAACTAAAGCCTGAATAATCAGTTGTATGTTCCCTGTTCCAAACATGACTAGAATTGCAAGCATGTAATTAATGTATGGCCAATTATGTCTGTTAATTCAAGTGTCCTTGCTCTTTTGTGATTGCTTTAAATACTGGTACAATATCTATATTTGAATAAATACCAATATGTTTGAACCATATGCTGAATATGGGTTATGTTTATTTCTTGGTACAACTTTGTTTGCAACCATGTAATTTGAATCTGTTTGCTTCTGGAAATTAAAATGGTTTCTAAAATTGTCCCCTTCCCTTTATATACTAGTTTTTAGACTTCTACTCTTAGTTATTTAGGTTCCTGCCACCCTCAGTATGAGCACTGCCTAGGGTCCTTGAGACTCCTCTAAACTCTGACACATTGGGGCTGGTCTTCCAATCTTGTATGAACTGTTTCTTTAAGTGTGGTCCTGGTGTGAGCATTGCCCGGGGTCCCTGAGGCCCTTGGGAACTTTGACACACTAACTTAATTCTATGTGCCATGGATGGATCCTCCTGTACACTTCAGACTTGCTTTTCTTGAAGGCCTGGTTCCAGGTTAATATTTGGCCTATGAAGGCTCCCTATGGTATAATGAATTTTGCTGTGTAATTTATTCATTATTGGGTTGTAATAATGCAATAATCTCTGTAATAAACAGATCTGGTGTTATTAGCAAAAGTTGGGGAGAGGGGTGGTTATATATCTTTATTAAAAAACTCGGGTAGAAATCCTGCCTATAGGTCTATTTTGTTGGTTCCTTATGTGCATGTTACTGTTCATGTAGATATCCTGCCTATAGGATTTTTTCTGATTGTTTGTGACTCTGAATGTTCATATTTTTGGCATATTAGAGGCACTGCCTATAGGTCTTTGTTAATTCTGCATTAGAATCCATGTTCATAGGATCTAGACATATTTCCAATCTCAACGTGCATTAGTGATAATGTATATAGGATCATATTTGTATGAATTAATAAACTTTCCTGGTGACTTGTCTAAAATTCTGCCCACATGTGATTAATAGAATTCATGCCTATGGGGATTAAAAATGAGTTTCAACTTAGATATCATGCCTATAGGAGATCTAAAATGAGTCTTCTTCAATTTAGATACCATGTTTTGAAATCCAAACTTTCCCACAATATTTTAAAATTGCATATACACCTTCAAAAACATGCTTTTATAGTAATTGATATTTTTCTATAATTTTCCCTTATTTTTATTAATTTATTTTAATTTATCCAGTATTTTATTTCTAATAATTAATTACAAAATTTCATTACAAACAATTTCAAAGGAATTTCTTGATTTAATTTATTATTTAGGGTCCTACTAAGACCAAATTATTTCACAATTAGCCAAATTGGCACTCTTTGGCTATGATTGCAATAACTTTGCAATTATAGCCTAATCATACGTTTTATACCATTTTAATTCAATAATTAGTCATTTTATATTTTAATATTAGTTAATTACTTTAATTTCACTATTTAGCATTAATTTCATTTTATGTAATTATCAACTATTTTTATTAACTATTTATCTATTTTAAACGGGTATTTAACAAATAGCTACTTTTAATTCAATTTTATTCAATCCTACCCGGACCCCAACCCAATTAACTAGCCCAAACTACCCAAGCCCAATTCCCAAATTACCCGACCCAATCCCCATCCCAATCTGAGACGTTGATTATTTCAAATCAACAGCCCAGATTCACCCTTTCCATTAATAACCCCTAATGACTACCCTCCCCCTCTTTCATTTCCCTCACTCACTCAGCCGTATCTCAACTCTCTCTGTTCTCTCTAACACCCCCGCTAAACCTTGCCCCTTCTCTGACCGTCGCCTTGCCGGAATCAATGGCGATTCCACCATTTACAGCCTCATGGATCCCTCCTTAACGTGTGTCAATGCTCTTGAAGCCCTTAAGTGAACCAGAGGCGGTCCACTCACCTCCTATGATCTCATGCCATTTTTACGGCCATCCATGGCCGTCCGAGTAAGATCTTACCCCTTTCCGATTTAAAAACCAGTGACTTTTGAGTTTTTCTTCTCCTCTCTGGGTTCTCTATTTGAAACCCTAACTTCTAAAACTCTCGATTCTTCTAGATCTGTAACAGATCTATACATGTTATGAGTTATTTTCATGTTTCCCTTAAAAAATTTCCTGTTTCCTAAACGATTCTTCATTTTTCAAACTAGGGTTTCTAAAGAATTTTTCAAAACAGTTCTCTTTCTGGTTTATTAATATTATTTTATGATTTCTATCGTGTTTAAACATTATTTGAGCTTCTCCCTTTATTTTTGAGTCATTTTGATAGAAACCCCCAAATTTCTTGGTTTCTATCTGTGATTCTGAGTTTATGCACGATAATATTTTTACCAGTTCTAGTATGACTGCTTTGCTTTCATGAGTACTTTGTGATTTTTGTGATTTTTTCTCTATACTTGCCATTAGGATTTCTTACTCTTCGTTACTTCTGCCTAAATCATGTTTATTCTGCCAAATCCTTTAATTATTTACTATGTTCTATGTGAATCCTTAATTTTGTATGATTATGATTTCTGACTTTTGCCTAATGTATGTTCATTCCGCTTAACTCAGTACTATTCACCAATTTTAATCTTTGAATAATTGTGATTGTACTGTTCTCTACTGATTCTGAGTATTTCCTTAAATACGTGATACTTTCCCTAATTGGTGCTAATTTCCTGTGATTTGAACCTCACTCGAGGGTTTCTTGCTGATTTCCATCATTCCCTGCCTTATTTTTCGTAGTTGATTATGCTGATTCTTATGACATTCCTTGGTTAGTATGTTATGTACCTAGCCTAATTACCTGCCCTATACTTGTATTAGTTTGAAATATTTCCTTATGTGTTATATGTCATTCATGTGGTATCTTTCCTTATTTGTCACCTGTTCATTACCGTTTGAAATTGACCCCTTAATTAAAGGGAGTACTGACTTTGATTCTCTGATGATTAATCTTGATTACTTTATTTACTGCTTAACTACAGACTTTACCTTATTTGCTATCTTCTTTCAAACTATATATACTCTCTACTCTTCATTAACAAAGACGAACGCACAGACACAAGCATACTCATTTTTCTCTCTTTTACTTTTATACACACTCTCTCTCATTGACTACTGGCTACTCAGTCGGCTGAAAGCCAAGACTGAGTAACTTATTACTGCTCTACTGCTCTACTGCTCTACTTGTTTTACTGCTCTCTTGCTCTGCACACTGCTGTCCTATTTCTCTACTTCTCTACACACTACTGTTATAATCTCTCAATCTTGACTGGTATGTCTTCTATTTGATTTACAACATTCAAATCAATATGTTTATGTTCGTATTGCACTTTCTCTTATTCCTTTTGTGCTTCTACTTGTGGTTCTACTGTTTACCCTGTAACTAGCATATCTATTATGTCTATGTTATTTCCTTTCCCCTTATTTCAGCATGTCTACTGCTCCTCTTATTTGTTTGTTACAATTCTTCCTTACTCCCTAACCCAACATTATCAGCATGTGAGTGTGACCCCCTAGCAACTAAGTAATCATGGACCCCTTCCCTGAACCTAATGTATGAACCTGTTTAGCATCCCTCAATCTAATGTTGTTAAGCTCCTGGCATGAACATTTTGTGATAGAATGTTCTGTGACTTTTTAAGACCTGAAATGCTTTCTCTGATGTCTACCTGTGTGCAAATATGCTCTTACATATGAATTACTTGTCCCCAAACACCTTTCCCCTATTTTTTTTTTGTTTCCCTAAAATATGTGTGTTATTCTGATTCTGAGATTCCCTAAAAATGATTCTAGATGGATCATTTTCAAACTGTTTTTCTCAACTCAATTCTTTTTAAAACTACATCAATCACTCTCACATACTCTTAGAAGTCTAAGTTCTGCCCCTTTAGTGTGTGACTGCTTTGGGACCCTATGAGCTCCCTGTAAACTTTGACACGCTAAGGCTGGCCCTTCCACACTGCACTTACTCAAATTTGGTTATGACTCTAGGTGTGAGCACTGCCCGGGATCTCTTGAAATCCTTAGGGAACTCTGACATACCTGGATCATGTTAAAGGTTGTGAATAGAATGACAATGAGGCATTCTGGAGATCTGGGCCTATACTGTAGGCTCCCTATAGTTAACTTCTTATTTTCTTTACTTTCAGTTATGTAATTCCTATTGAATGGCCTGTAATAAATGATTGTAAACAACTCCGGGGTCGGATAGTGAAATGGGTGGGTGATATGCATGTTGTAGTATAATTAAGGGTAGAGACCATGTTTCTAGGTTTATTTTCTCTATGCGCAATAGCAGCCATGTTTAGGTACAACATGACATGCATTAGATATCATGCTACTTAGGTTCATATATAGTGTTTTTCTTTCAGCATGTCATCATTCATTGCCCTCACTTAGAGATCCTGCCTATAGGACAAATAATTAACTAAATTGCTATTATGTGATTCTGCTCATATAAACGTGTCCTGAAGCTTCATTTAGAAGTCCTGTCCTAGAATAAATAATGGTAACAAAAACTGCAATCATGTCTCATCATGCTATACACGTAGAGATCCTGTTCTAAGTACACAACGATTAAAATCTGTCACATGTGCTTTTTCTGAAGTTTTGCATAATGATGGGATCTTGTATTCATTTAGAAAATCATGTTTAAGTTATCATGCTACATTATAAATCATGCCTTAGGGTCATACTTACTCAAATCACACCTAGTTTAAATATACGTGTCTAAAATGGTCCCTGTTCTAATAAGTTGGAAATCGGTCTTTGGTAAACACTTAGAATCACATGCTATTAGGATTGGTAATCTGAAACCCTTTTAACAAAGTTGTGCAACCGATGCATGTTATTTTACACCTAGGCAAGTCTTAGGTAATCAACCATAAAAAAATAAAACCAGAACTGTCCTTTGTGATTAGTGTTCAACTGTCAGCATGTTTAAAACCAATAGGCAAGCCTGATTAAGACTTCCTCTCTAAGTTATGCAATAAATCTGTCTTTGTGTTATCACTTAGATACCATGCTTCGGATCTGAACCTGAATTTGGACCTTAACTGTGTATGCGTCATGATGTTTATGTGTACTATGTGTGGAGGTATACTTGAGCCTTTTATTTGCTTTCCATGCTCCCCTTAATTGAAGTCATATATGTTTTATTATTTGTCACCTTAGTAATTTTTACCTTTAAAACTTAAGGGTCTCCCTAGCACCTCCCTTATAGGATATAAGTCCTAAATTCCTCCGGGGCTGAAAGGAAGGGACGGGTAACAACATGCAATAGAGGTTGAGACCAACACTCGATTTACTTACTTTCACGGGGTGGGAAAGGGTAGAATATGGATATGATGACCGGTGCGCTAATACCACGTGTAGCCCCTCTTCAAGGAGTGTCATACCGGGTATTGCATTGATGTGGTCCATATTATTATAAACCTAGGATATCCTTTATATGCTTAGATCGTAATTCTTTAAAAATCTAACCTTCTTTACTATTTTCAAACATCTGCATGCTTAAGACTTAAATCCCCTCTTATTTAAGCCTTTATTTGTTTATTTGCAAATTGCCAGGAAGCCTTTATGTGAAAAACTGATAAAAATGATAATTTTGTATTAGAAATTTGAATAAAGTTGACTTCAGTCAACGTTTTTGGTAAACGGACCCGGACCCATTATTTGACGGTCCTAGACGGTCTGTAGGAAAATATGGGACTTGGCCGTATGCCCGGAATCGAATTCCTAGGTCCCAAGTCCGAGAAATGAATTTTTAAAGAAAATTATTTTCTGAAAAATATAAAGGTTTTTGAAAATAAAATTTGAGGTGAAACATGTGATATCAGGCCCGTATTATGGTTCCGAAGCCCGTACAAGTTCGATATGATTTATATGTGTTATCTGTGAAATTTTGTAAGAAACGGACTTATTTTGACGTGATTTGGATCTTAAATGCAAAACATAATGTTTATAGAAGTTTTGAAGAATTTTCATGGACTTTTAGTTTAATTCATCGTGTTAGTGTTGTTTTATGTGGTTTGAAACCTCGAGTGAGTCCGTGTTAGGTTATATGACTTGTGTGTATGGTTGGACGGGGTCCCGGGGGCCTCGGGTACGTTTAGGATGCTCATCGGGTGTTATTAGCACTTGGGAGACAGCTGAACCATTGCTGGTTTTGGTATCTCACACCTACGATGGACCTTCCGCAGGTGCGGACACACAGGTGTGGCGAGGAGCTCGCAGGTGCGGACTTGACCCAATCTCCCAATCCTCGTAGGTGTGGTGTGTTTTCCGCAGATGCGGAGCCGCGGGTGCGTCCATTTGACCGCAGTTGCGACCCCAGGCTTTTTAGTGGGTTTTCGCACCTTCGATGGTATTTTCACAGGTGCAAGACCACAGGTGCGGTCCCAGGGGCGCAGGTGCGGAATTGCTGGGCAATTATATTAGATCTGAGGGTTTATGTTATTTTCACCATTTTTGAATTGGAGAGATCGGGAGAGGCAATTTTTAGAGTCTTTTGCACCTGGGTAACTTGGGTAAGTGATTTCTATCCATTATAGATCAATTTCCATGATTCCAATCTTAAATCCATCCTTAAATTTCGAAAAATTTTGGGTAGAAAATGAGAAAAATGGGATGAACTTTATAGACCAAATTATAGAGTTTTGATTGGGTTTTTGACCTTCGATTTGAGAGATATTCATATGTTTAGACTCGTGAGTGAATGGGTATCCGAAAAATATAATTTTTACCCGATTCCGAGACGTGGGTCCGGGGTATTTTTTCGGCGAATTTCCTAATTTTGCGTATTAGCTTCAGACTTATTAATTATTTTGTTTCCTGGTGATGATATTTACCCTATGCAATCGAATTGTGTAGATTTGGGCCACCCAGAGTTGGGTACTCGTGGCAAGAGCGTGGTATTGAGTTGATTAGCGCAATCAAGGTATTTATCTTGCCTAACCTTGTGTGGGGGAACTATCCCTTAGGATGGAGTCTTCTATGTTGATTGTAGTCCGCGTACGCGAGGTGAAGAATGTGTACTCAAACTTATTTGCAAATAGATTGCCCTTTAGGGATTTTTGGGTCCTTATGTTCCCCGTATATGAATTGAACTTTTTATATCTTAATTCCCGATATCTAGTCTCATCTCCTCCTATTCAAGTTAGAAGTACTTTCCTAGCATTCCTTGTTTCTTATATGATCTTAATTGACTTAATGAATACTTTGTTTTCCTACCGTTATAATATGTCTTCCTTCATATGCTGCCTATGTGACTAGAACTAGTATAATCTCGCTCTATAAATGTCTAACAAGAAATTGGAATATCTATATGTTGGTCAAGCATGATCTTGAGTCGTACATTGTGATTTAAATGATTTTTCCTCTTAAGTACTACTTAGGTTCAATTGGTGACTGCCCATGTTGGTGGTATTCTTTGATGCTGCCTATTTACTGAGCATTGTTTCATCTGAGTTTATTCGGTGAAGCTAATTGTCTAAGTGAGATTGGTTATAGCTGATTCCCTTACCGGGATGATTTGGTTTCTTGGTTGCGAACTTGAATGTATAGAATCGTTGCTATATTTGTCTTGTCTTCCCCTCGTTATGCGGTTCTCTCTTTGTGCTTGGCATTCCTCTGAGTGGCTACTTCTTATGAGCATGTTGTTACCACTTTTGTGATTTAAGTCTTTGTATTGATTTGCCCATCGCACTTTGTATTCGGCCTTGTTTGCTTTCGCACTGGTTGTGGAAATATATGTTGTTTTACTCGCATTCTGGTGTTTTCTTCAGTGGCTACATTGCATATTTAAATTGGGAGTACGGATAGAGATCTGGGAGTTTTCCCTTGTACTGCATCACATATTTAAATTGGGATTACAGACAGAGATCCGGGAGCTTTCCCCCTGTACTGCATCACATATTTAAATTTGGACTACAGACAGAGATCCAGGATCTTTCCCCTGTAATGTATCGCATATTTAAATTGGGACTACGGACAGAGATCCGTGAGCTTTCCCCCTGTACTGCATTGCATGAAAAATTCTGAGTGGCAGACTGAGTTCCGGTAGTTTTATGATTGAGGATATTTGGATCGAAAGACATATATATATATATATATATATATATATTGAAAAGTATAGCTGAAAAGCAATTATCTCCAAGA
>MDKI01022430.1:0-19649 GCA_005239505.1 Nicotiana paniculata
AAGTGCATTCGCCGAATTAGGAACAAAACTAAAATCATATATATATATATATATATATATATACACACACTCTTATTATGAAAGAAGAAGAAAAAAGAAACTCACAAGAATTAGGTATTTTAAGAAAAGAGATAAATAGCACTAATGATGAGGAAAGATATTTGTCACGATCCGAAATTTCTACCGTCGGGATCGTGATGTAGCCTAATATCACTTGTTAGGTAAGCCAACATTAAAACATTTTATTTTTTTAGCAGCTTAAACAATAACATTAATAACGAACAAAAAAACAGATATACTCTAAGTACAAATGCGGAAATTAAACAACAAATCGTCTATTACAATTCCCTGAATTTGGTGTCACAAGTACACGAGCTTCTAAAGTAATACACATAAAAGCTTGAAATAAGTATAAAGTTGTTTGAACGAAGTTGTACAGCTAATAGAAAAGAGGATGGGGACTCCAGGAGATGACTGTTGCTGGGACCGTCTCCAAAATCTGCACAATATGCAGAGTGCATTAACAGTACAACTGACCCCATGTACTGGTAAGTGCCGAGCTTAACCTCGACGAGGTAGTAACGAGGCTAAGGCGGGGCAACTATACTATAACCTGTACGCAGTATATAAAATGACAGAATAATAGAAATACTGAACAGAACCCGGCAGCCAACTGAAAATGATAACCACACCTTCTAGAGTGAAACAGTGTCGTCCAGAGTTACCAATCCTTACTATATCAAATAATAAAAGAAATACCGGAATGCAACGCAACTCAGGAAATAGAAACATATAGTTTTGTTGCGGCGCGTAACCCGATCCCACCAAACAACACAAAATCCTCCCTTATTTCACCATAACGATAACAATAACAGTAAATAATATATATTTGTTGTGGCGCGCAACCCGATTCCACCATATATCAATGTCAATATCATAATTCACACTTATTTCGCCATATCAATCCACTTCCACATGCTGCGGCGTGTAGCCCGATCCCACCATATAAGTACTAAACACTCAATGTACACAGTCAATCAACAGTCTAAATCATAAGGCCTTCAGGATAAATAAATACCAAACTTAACAAAGAAAATGAAACCTTGATCAATATAAAATCTACTCAAATGATACTATACAGCGAGACCGTTCTAGCAATTTACAATTAAAAGGTGCAAACACGTCAAATTAAGTAAATAACAGGGATTTGGGACCTATGGGAAGAGCTAACATAGTTAACAGAAGAAGATATTGTTTAACACGTAGCAGTTAAGCATGGAAAGTATTTAGATCATATAACAATTAAGGCAGGGAAGAAAACGACTAAAGGAAAGTAGTAAGTCAGCGAAAACGGATAATTTGGTGACGTATAAGCACTCATCACCTGGCAGATACGCCTCTCACATGGATTTCACATAATCACATAGTTCGAGGGTTCCTAATTCCCTCAAGTCAAGGTTAGACACAACCCTTACCTCGATCCACGGGCCACTCACTGCTCAATTATTATTTTTCCTCTAGATTCCACCTCAAAAGCACTCGTATCTAGCCATAATTAACTTAATAACATCAAATATTGCTAAAGAAATCAATTTCAATACATAAATTTAGGTTTCCCAAAATTTCCCCCAAAAAGTCAAAAATCGACCCCTGGCCTGCTCTGTCAAAACTCGAGGTTCGGACCAAAACTCATTCACCCATTCGCCCCCGAGCCCGAATATGTAATTAGTTTCTGAAGCCTACCCCAAATCGAAGTCTAAATCCCCAATTTGCAAAAATTCCCAATTCTTCCTAAATCCCTAGTAATCTACCATGAAAGAACAAAGATTAGGGCTAGGAATTCAATGGGTGGTTTTAGAAATTGAAGAAAATGAGTTAAAGAGTGCAAGCCTATGATTTGTTGTTGAGTCTTCCATTCAAAATCGCTACTAGGTTGAGTTCTAGTGAAAGAGTTATGAAATTTTGGGAAAAATCCCGTCATTGTTATGTTTTTAGTCATAGGCGTCAGGCAATCTTCGCATTCTCGAAGGGCCTGCCTTGCTCGCGAAGCAGCGGATCAATTACCCTACGCGTTCGCGAGATACTCTTCTAGTTTGCTAATGCTTATTCTCACCAGCCTACGTGTTCGCAAGCCATGTGCCGCGTTAGCGATGAGTATAGGTCATTTCCCCTCCCCCACGTCCCATGGCTTTGCGTTCGTGATAGATTGATCGAGTTCGCGAATGGTAGTGCTCCCGTTGCTCCGCGTTTGCGACCTAGACTTCACGTTCGCGAAGAAGAATTTTCCACATAGTCCAGTTCACTCTTCGCATTCGCGAGAGTTCCTTCGCGAATGCAAAGAAGAAAACACCAGATGACAATCGAAGCACTAAAAGCAGATTTTCTAAGTTTAAAACATCCTGTTGCCTATCTGAAACTCACCCGAGCCCTTGGGACTCCAAACCGAACATGCACAAAGGTCTAAAAATATCATACGGACTTGCTCGTGCGATCAAATCGCTAAAATAACACTTAGAACTACGTATTTTTCACCAGATCATATTAAATTCTCAAGAACACTTTAAAATTCCTATTTTCACAATCGGACGTCCGGATCATGTCAAATCAACTCCGTTTCTCACAAAATTTCACAAATTAGGTATAAATATTATTTTGGACCTCTACCGGGCTCCGGAACCAAAATACGGACCTGATACCCACAAGATAAAGCATTAACCAAGTTCTTAAAACCATTAGATTTTCAGTATTTCAATTATTTAACAAAAATTCATATCTCGAGCTAGGGACCTCGGAATTCGATTCCGGACACACACCCAGGTCCCATATTTCATTACGGACCCAAAAAACTGTCAAAACATAGGTCTGGGTTTGTTTACTGAAAACGTTGACCGAAGTCAACTAAAATTAACTTTTAAGGTACACATTATTAGTTTCATCAACTTTCAACATAAAAGCTTTCCGGAAACATGCTCGGACTATGCACGAAAATCGAGGAGGGTAAAATGAGATTTTAAGGCTAAAGAGCGCAAAATCGAGTTCTAAAACATAAGATGACCTTTTGGGTCATCACATTCTCTACCTCTAAAACAATCGTTCATGCTCGAACAACCACAAAAAAAGTACCTAAACTGGTGAATAGGTGGGTATATCTACTCCACATATCCGACTCGGACTCCCAAGTAGCTGTCTCAGCGGGCTGATCTCTCCATTGCACTCGAACTGAAGGATAACTCTTTGATCTCAACTGACGTACCTGCTAGCTTGAATAGCCACCGGCTCCTCCTCATAAGTGAAATCCTTATCCAACTGGACAGAGCTGAAATCTAACACGTGGGACGGGTCACCATGATACTTCCGGAGCATGGACACATGAAATACTAGATGAACTGCTGATAACCCCGGAGGCAACGCAAACCTGTAAGACACCTCTCCTACTCTCTCGAGAATCTAAAAAGGCTGATATACCTAGGGCACAACTTTCCCTTCTTTCCAAACCTCATGAAACCTTTCATGGGTGACACCCGAAGCAACATGTTCTCCCCGACCATGAATTCCGCATCACAAACTCTACGGTCGGCATAACTCATTTGCTTGGACTGAGCTGTGTGAAGTCGATCTTATATAATCTTGACCTTGTCCAAAGACTCCTGTACTATATCACTACCCAACAACCGAGCCTCCCCCGTATCAAACCACCCAACTGGCGACCTGCACCGTCTACTATATAATGCCTCAAAGGGAGCCATCTGAATGCTCGACTGGTAGCTGTTGTTGTAGGAGAACTCTGCAAGGGGCAAGAATTGATCCCACGATCCTCCGAAGTCTATAACACAAGCGTGGAGCATATCCTCCAAGATCTTAATAGTACGCTCGAACTGCCAGTCCGTCTAAGGATGGATCGCTGTTCTCAACTCAATCCGTGTACCCAACTCACATTGTATTACCCTCCAGAAGTGTGAGGTGAAATGCGTACCTCGATCAGAAATGATAAACACAGGCACACCGTAAAGACAGATGATCTCACGAATATAAATCTCTGCCAACCGCTTCGAAGAATAGGTAACTTCCACATGAATGAAGTGTGCTGACTTAGTCAACCTATCTATAATTACCCTAACGACATCGAACTTCCTTTGACTCCATGGGAGTCCAACAACAAAGTTCATAGTGATACACTCCCACTTCCTCTCAGGAATCTCTATCTGCTGAAGAAAACCACCGGGTCTCTGATACTCATACTTCACCTATTGAAATTCAGGCACCAAGCTACATAAGCAACTATATCCTACTTCATCCTCCTCCACCAATAATGCTATCGGAAGTCCCGCTACATCTTGGCAGCACCCGGGTGAATAGAATACCGAGAACTTTGGGCCTCCTCAAGGATCAACTCATGAAGCCCATCAACATTAGGAACACACACGTGGCCCTGCATCCTCAAAACTCCATCATCTCCAACAGTAACCTGCTTGGAACCACCGTGTCGTACTGTGTCCCTAAGGACCAACAAATGAGGGTCATCATACTGCCGATCTCTGATACGCTCAAACAAGGAAGACCGAGCGACTATGCAAGCTAAAATACGGCTGGGCTCTGAAATATCCAACCTCACAAACTGGTTGGCCAAAGTCTGAACATCTGATGCTAGTGGCCTCTCACCGACTGGAGTGAACAGAAGGCTGCCCATACTCGCTGCCTTCCTATTCAATGCGTCGGCCACCACATTGGCCTTCCCGGGATGGTACAAGATGGTGATATCATAGTCTTTCAATAGCTCCGACCACCTCCTCTGCCTCGGATTGATATCCTTTTGCTTGAACAATACTGAAGGTTGCGAGGAACCGTGAAAACCTCACACGACACACTATAAAGACAGTTCCTCCAAATCTTCAGCGCATGAACAATGGCGGCCAACTCTAAATCATGGACTGGGTAATTCTTACATGAACCTTCAACTGCCGAGATTCATATGCAATCACTCTGCCCTTCTACATCAATACCGCTCCGAGCCCAACATAGGAGGCATTATAATATACCGTGTAAGATCCTAAACCTGATGGTAACACCAATATCGGCGTTGTAGTCAAAGTTGTCTTGAGCTTCTGAAAGCTCGCCTCACACTCGTTCGACCATCTAAACGGGGCACTCTTCTGGGTCAACCTGGTCAACGGGGCTGCTATAGATGAAAAACCCTCCACAAATCGACGGTAATAACCCGCCAAACCCAAGAAGCTCCTGATCTCCGTGGCTGAAGTAGCCCTAGGCCAGTTCTTGACTGCCTCAATCTTCTTAGGATCTACTTGAATGCCCTCTTTTGATACAACGTGTCCCAAGAAAGTGACTGAATCCAACCAAAGCTCGAACTTCAAAAATTTAGCATATAACTAATTGTCCCTCAGAGTCTGGAGCACTATCCTAAGGTGCTGCTCATGCTCCTCCCGACTGCGGGAGTATATCAAGATGTCATCAATAAATACAATCATAAAGGAATCCAAATAAGGCTTGAACACTCGGTTCATCAAATCCATAAATGCTGCTGGGGCATTGGTCAACCCAAAAGGACATCACCAGAAACTCATAATGCCTATACCGCGTCCAAAAAGTTGTCTTAGGGACATCAGATGCCCTAATCCTGAACTGATGGTAGCCAGATCTCAAATCAATCTTCGAAAACACCTTGGCACCCTGAAGCTGATCAAATAAATCATCAATCCTCGACAGTGGATACTTGTTCTTGATGGTGACTTTGTTCAACTACCGATAATCTATACATATCCTCATAGACCCATCCTTCTTCTTCACAAACAAAATAGGTGCGCCCCATGGAGAGACACTAGTTCTAATGAAGCCCCTATCAAATAAATCCTGCAACTGCTCCTTCAATTCTTTCAACTCTGGTGGGGCCATCCGGTATGGCGGAACGTAAATGGGCTGAGTGCCCAAAGCCAAATCAATACAAAAATCAATATCCCTGTCGGATGGCATCCCCGGCAAGTCTACTTGAAATAACAACATTGGATGACTCAGCCTCAGGTCTAGCAGGGAAAGCATTTCGGGGCTGGGCCCCACCACTCTGGACCATATCCCTGGGACGGCCTCTAGCTGGCGGACCTCCTCCACTAACGACCTGACCTCCACCTCTAACAATCTGGCCCCTACCTCTAACTGTCTGACCCCTGTATCTGGCTGGCTGAGAAGGCGATGCAGCAACTGGTGTCGGAACCATGGCACGTGAACTCTGATGTTGTGGCGGAACACCCATTAATCTTGGACAGATCCTCCTGATATGCCCAATACGACCACACTCGAAATTGAAGGTGAGACTTACCTGGACGGGCCGGCTAACCACGGTAATAACTCTGAATAGGATATGCGCTGATAAGAGTTGGCTGCCCTAAAGGAGGCATATAATAATCATGACTCCCTGAAGCACTGTGAGATGCCTGAAGCGCTGAATGGAACGGCTTGGGACGATTGCTTATACCAAAAGAACCCCTCACTCCAGATGAGGAATTGCTGAATCCACCGGAATGATGAGGTCTCTTGTCTGATCCCAGACCTCCTTGTTCAACAACCATCTCGACTCATCTGGCGACATTGGCCGCATCTTGGAAAGAAATATCGCTCCCAGTCTCCTTATCCATCTGCAATCTAATAGGTTGAGAAAGTCCCTCAATAAATCTCCTCACCCTCTCTCTCTCTCTATCTCTCTCTCCCTCTCAGTAGGAAGAAGAATAATAGCATGATAGGTCAGATCCACAAAACGGGTCTCATATTGTGTAACAGTCATGCTACCCTACTGGAGACGCTCGAACTGACGGCGGCGCTTCTCTATCAAGGTGATAGGAAGAAACTTATCTAAGAAGAGATGAGAGAACTGGTCCCAAGTAAGAGTAGGCGACCCAACTAGTCGGGTCAACAAATAATCTCTCCACCATTTCTTGGCGGAACTGGTCATTTGAAAAGCAGCAAAGTCGACCCCATTGGTCTCTAATATACCATGTTCTGAAGAACCTCGTGACAGTTGTCAAGATACTTCTGGGCATACTCTGAAGTAGTGCCACTGAAATGAAATGGAAAGAGCTTGGTAAACCTATCCAATCTCCAAAAAGCCTTAGAAGACATAGTTTTCCCATCACCGGCGGTACCGCAGCAACCGGCTGAATTACCCCGACTGGATGAGCTGCTGGAGTTTGAAACTGGAGAACCATCTGCTCCCGAGTATGAGTAGCAGGTGTCTTGGCACCTCCTCTAGCCTGAGATATGGCTGGTGCCATGGGGAATGTGCCAGTCTGGGCCACACTCTCCATAAATCTCACCAATCGGACCAAAGCATCCTGAAGCATTGGGGTGGCAATAAACCCCTCCGGGTTCTGAGCTGGTCCGACAGGAATAGTCTGAGCTGGAACCTCCTCATCAAACTCTACCTGAGGCTCCAGAGCTGGGGTTGCTGCTCGGACTCTAGGTTGAGCTCTGCCTCTGCCTCGGCCTCTGGCGCGGCCTCGGCCTCAACCTCTGCCCCTCGTAGGAGGTGCTACTTGAGGCTCTGGCTGCTGCTCAACTGAATAAGCGGTACGCGTTCTCGCCATCTGCGTAAGAATAAGAATAAGATAGTTCAATCAGTATTGAGGAAAATAATCGCATAACAGAGTTGAATAAAAGTGAAATTTATTCCTAAACTTCATAGCCTCTGGGAGATAAGTACAGACGTCTCCGTACCGATCCTCTAGACTCTACTAAGTTTGCTCGTGACTCGTGAGACCTATGTAACCTAGTGCTCTGATACCAACTTGTCACGATCCAGAATTCCTACCGTTGGGATCGTGATGGTGCCTAATATTTCACTTGCTAGGCAAGCCGTTAGAATATTTTACTTCTTTTAGTAGCTTAAACAATAACATTAATAACGAACTAAAATAACATATATGCTCTAAGTACAAATGCGGAAATTAAACAACCAATTATCTATTATAATCCCCTGAATCTGGTGTCACAAGTACACGAGCTTTTAAAATAATACACATAAAGGCTTGAAATAAGTATAAATTTGTCTGAGTGAAGTTGTACAGCTAAAAGAAAAGAGGATAGGGACTCCAGGAGATGCGGGTGCTGAACAACCGCACCTCAAGTCTCCGCAAATATCTGATCTGACTCGCTAACAACTGTTGTTGAGACCGTCTTCAAAATCTGCACAAGTGCAGAGTACAGTATCAGTACAACCGACCCCATGTATTGGTAAGTGCCGAGCCTAACCTCGACGAGGTAGTGACGAGGCTAAGGTGGGGCAACTATACTAAAACCCGTACGCTGTATAAAAATTGACAGAATAATAGAAATACTGAACAGAACCAGACAACCAACTGAAAGTGATAACCACAGCCTTTAGAGTGAAATAATGTTGTCCATATTTACCAATCCTTAATATATCAAATAATAAAAGAAATACCGGAAAGCAACGCAGCTCAGGAAATAGAAACATATAGTTTTGTTGCGGCGCACAACCCGATCCCACTAGACAACACAAAATCCTCCCTTATTCCACCATAGCGATAACAATAACAGTAAATAATATATATTTGTTGCGGCGCGCAAGTCGATCCCACCATATATCAATATCAATATCATAATTCACCTTTATTTTTCCATATCAATCCACCCTTATTTCACATGTTGCGGCGTGCAACCGGATCCCACCGTATAAACATATTCACCCTTATTCCACGATATTAATTCTTCCTTATTCCACCTGTTGCGGCGTGCAGCCGGATCCCACCATATCCGTACCAAACACTCAGTGTACACAGTCAATCAACAGTCTAAATCACAAGTCCTTTACGATAAATAAGTACCGAACTGAACAAGGAAAAGGAAACCTTGATCAGTATAAAATCTTCTCAAATGATAATACAGCGAGACCAATACAACAATTTACAATTAAAAGGTGCAAACAAGTCAAATTAAGAAAATAGCAGGGATTAGGGGACCTATGGAAAGAGCTAACATAGTTAACAGAAGAAAATGTTGATTAACACGTAGCAGTTAAGCATGTAAAGCATTTAGAGCATATAAATATTAAGACAGGGAAGAAAACGATTAACGGAAAGCAGTAAGCAAGGGAAAACAGATAATATGGCGACTTATAAGCACTCGTCACCTCGCAGATACGCCACTCACATGGATTTCACATAATCACATAGTCCGAGGGTTCCTAATTCCCTCAAGTCAAGGTTATACACAACACTTACCTCGATCCACGGGCCACTCACTGCTCAATTATCGCTTTTTCTCTAGATTTGACCTCCAAACAACTCGTATCTAGCCATAATTAACTTAATAATATCAAATATTGCTAAAGAAATCAATTTCAATACATAAATTTAGGTTTCCCAACTTTCTCCCAAAAAGTCAAATATCGAGGTTCAGAACAAAACCCATTCACCCATTCACTGCCGAGCCGAATAAGTAATTAGTTTCGGAATCCGATCCCAAATCGAGGTCTAAATCCCCAATTTACAAAAATCCTCAATCTTCCTAAATACCTAGTTTTCTACCATGAAATAACAAAGATTAGGGCTAGGAATTCAATGGGTGATGTTAGAAATGGAAGAAAATGAGTTAAAGAGTGCAAATCTATTATTTGGTGTTGAGTCTTCCCTTCAAAATCTATCCTAGGTTGAGTTCTAATGAAAGAGTTATGAAATTTTGGGGAAAATCCCGTCACTGTTCTATTTTTAGTCACAGGCGTCAAGCCTTCTTCGCGTTCGCGAAGGGTCTGCCACGATCGCGAAGCAGCGGCTCAATGAGCCTACACATTAAGATACTCTTCACGTTCGCGAAGGCTTATTCCCACCAGCCTACGCGTTTGCGAGACATGTGACGCGTTCGCGTTGAGCATAGGTCACTTCCCCTCCCCCAGGTCCCATTTCTTCGCGTTCTCGATAGAGTGGTCGCGTTCGCGTAGGGTAATGTCCTCATTGCTCCGCGTTTGCGACCTAACCTTCACGTTCGAGAAGAAGATTAGTCCAGTTTACTCTTCGCGTTAGTGAGAGTTCCTTCACGAACGCGAAGAAGAAAACACCAGATGACAGTTGAAGCACTAAAATAAGATTTTCTAAGTTCAAAACATCCCGTAGCCTATGTGAAACTCACCCGAGCCTTCGTGGCTCCAAATCAAACATGCACACAGGTCTAAAAATATCATATGGACTTGCTCGTGCGGTCAAATCGCCAAAATAACACATAGAACTACAAATTTAGCACCAAATCATATGAAATTTTCAAGAACACTTTAAAATTCCTATTTTCAGAACTGGACGTCCAAATCACGTCAAATCAACTCCTTTTCTCACAAAATTTCACAGATAAGGTATAAATATTATTTTGGACTTGTATTATGCTCCGGAACCAAAATACGAATCCGATACCAAGATCAAGCATTAACCAAGTTCTTAAAACCATTAGATTTTCAGTCTTTCAATTTTTTTAACAAAAATTCATATCTCAAGTTAGGGACTTCAGAATTCGATTCCGGACACAGGCTTAGGTCCCATATTTCATTACGGACCCACCGGGACCGTCAAAATACTGTTCTGGGTCCGTTTACCCAAAATATTGACCGAAGTCAACAAAAATCAACTTTTAAGGTAAAAAGTATTATTTTCATCAACTTTTAACATAAAAGTTTTTCGGAAACACGCTCGGACTGTGCATGCAAATCGAGGAGGGTAAAAATGAGATTTTAAGGCTAAAGAGCACATAATTGAGTTCTAAAATATAAGATGACCTTTTGGGTCATCACAATATTAGTATAAATTAATTGCAAAACAGAAGGAGATTAAAAGAATTTTAAGAAAAGAGTCTCAAACAATTCATAATTTGAAAGTAAAAACCTCACGATACGATCACCAAAAAATTTTCAAAAGCTTTATACAATAAAACGACCGTATTCTATACATAATTACATAATCCGCAGTGTAAAATTGAGTTTTTATGATAATAAACATCTAAATGCATAAATAAAATACACTCAAAATAATCACTAGAACAGTAGGGGGCTCACCATATCAGCAGGAGAGGAGAGGAAGATGCCTAAAGATGATCCAGTCGTCCACTAGTATCAATACATACATCCGCGAAGAGATACAATGCCCCAAAAAAAGGAACATGGGTATATAATGAAAAGTAATTTTATGCATCATCAATTTTCACATACAAAATAGGACATGAACATATAGAAGAAACATGAATAGATAATATGCAATTGTAATTTCATAAAATATTTCATAGAAAGATCAATTTACTAATTGAAATCATTTTATAATTCATAATTTGGCTCGAAACTTTAAACAAACTATTATGTTTAGTGAGAGTCCCTGGTGCTGACATAATATCTGTTATCATGTGTACATTCATTGAAGTCGAGCTCCTCCCACATCCATTAAGCGTCCCCTCCATATTGTCATATAATTTTGATAATTTTGCTAAATCAAAGTCCCAACTTATATATTAAGGGAATCCAATCAGGGTGACTATCTAGTCATCCAATCTATGCTACGGTACGATCATAATATATAGTTGTCTACACCGGCAAATAGGTTCGGGTATTGAATTTATTTACAAACACCTTCTCGGGTCTTTAAAAAAAGTTTGAAAATATTTTATATTATTCATCACAATCGATCCTTTCATAAAATATTATTACCTTTGACATTTTCATAACAGTTAGCACCTCTGGCCCTTAATCATAATCTTTAAAGGTTCAATATCCACAAATATTATCTTTTCATTTTATAGTCATTTGTATTTATCATTTGAAACTATAAATCATATTCATATTCATGTAAACGCTTTAACACAATATTCCTTTTAACTTATATCTTGAAACATTCATAATCATAGTCATTTTAATATGAAAGTCATATCATCATGCATTTTCACGACCCAAAATTCTAACCATGGAGTCGTGATGGCGCCTAACATCCACTTGCTAGGAAAGCTGATGTTAGCTAGTAATTTACCCATTTTTAGCAATTAAAGAGGAACATTAATAATACAAAACGGAAATAGATGTGATAAATAGAACATAGTGCAGTCTAAAGGTATCCCTGAAATACGGAGTTACGAATACATGAGCATCTAGAATACTACAAGCATGGTATGAAATAAAATATAATATTGTTTGAAACTACAATAACAGCAAAACATGATAGAAGGGGACTTCAGGGATTGCGAACGTCGAGCAACTCTACCTCAAGTCTCCCATAGCACTCGAATACGAGAAGTCTCCACTAGTGCCGCTAGGGCCAATACCAGGATCTGCACAAGAAATTTTAAAGTGTAGCATAAGTACAACCGACCCCATGTACTCTGTAAGTGTCGAGTCTAACCTCGATGAAGTAGTGACGAGGCTATAACAAGACACTCAATATGAACCTGTACGAATAATTTTAATAGAATACAAAATAGAAATAAAGCGGTAAACTCATAAAAACGGACCCGAGGGTTACCTACCAGAGGGCCCCAAAATAATATGATCTCAAATCTCATATTACAATATTGAGATAAAACTCTACAACTACAAACAACTATAACACATCAACTCTATTGTGGCGCGCAACCCGATCAGCGTGCAACCTGATACTAACAATAACTATTGCGGCATGCAACCTGACCTCAACATTTAACACAATAATTATTGTGGCGCGTAAACTTTCCCAATATCATTTCATTAACATAACAACTTAACTCAACTAGTTACGTAACCTCAACACAAATGGGAAATATAACGAGCGAAACATTAAGGAACTAGCAGTACAAATGGAGAATAACCAATACCTCACATTCATAATTTTCTACAAGTCACTGATGCAAGATTAGCTACAGAATTCTCAAAAATCGGAATAACATAATAAAGTGCAACAAGTAGTTCAAAGGCAATAAACACATATAAGACATGAAACAATAAAGTTATATAATTAATTCAGGTAGGGACATATATCAGGTAAACAAATATTGAGCGAGAAATGAATAAATTAAACAAGCAACAACTTAAATATCAGATAACAAGTAAGTCATGGACAACAAGTAAGATTATGTAGCAAACAAAGCATATAACAAGAGATGAGATGGAATAAGTGATACATAAAGGTAAATAGCCCAACCTGCATGCTTTAACCCGTGACAACGCATATAAAGTCGACACCTTGCATATACATTGTTTGCCAACATAATTCACATAACAAGTAGACCAACAAGTCCTGAATCCCTCAAGTAGAAGTTAGACATGACACTTACTTTCTTGGGCAACCAACTCAAGAATCAATCACGTCTTTTCCTTTAGAACAAGTCTCCAAACCAACAAAAGCTAGTCAAATATCGTTCAAGTAATTCAAAATAATCTTTAGAAATTATCCACGAATGAAAAAGGTTCAATCTTTGGAGAAATTATAAAAGTCAACAAAAGTCAACCCCGGGCTCGCTTGGTCAAAACCGATTCCGCATTCACCCGAGCCCGGGTTGTTTTGAAATCCGACCCCAATTTGAGGTCTTAATCTAAATTTTGAAAAATCCCTAAATTCTACCCAAATCCCTTTTTTCTACCATGGAAATCCTAGATTTGATGTTAAAAACTCATGAAATATAATGGAGAATCGAAAGAAAGTGGATTATAGTTGCTTGCCAATTATACTGGGAATAAAAGCTTTCCAGAAAATCGCATCTAGACTGTTTAGGGTGGAGAAAATGGTGTAAAATGAGCTAAGTATCAATTTTTTTCCTTTTTTACCCACCTGCAAGTATCGCAATTGCGAAAATCACAAATGTGAAACACTACTTGCAAATGTGAAACACTGCCCCAACCTGCTAAAGTCCCAAATGCGACAAAACTATTACATTTGCGATGTACTCCTTTATCTCAAATGCGGTCAAAGGTTCGCAATTGCAAAGATCTCTTTGCAAATTCAAAGACTGCCCTGCCTAGACCATTTTCGCAAATGCGAGCTCGAGTTTGCCAAAACGGAATTCACATTTGCGAATAGGTCCTCGCAAATGCAAGACTGCAGATCAACACCAGAAACTGAAGCACACCAACTATCTCAAATCATCCAAAATTCACCCGAGCCTCTCGGGCTCCAAACCAAACATGCACACGATTAAAATAACATCATACAAACTTGCTCGCTAGCTCAAATCATCAAAGTAACATCAAATAACATGAATCGATCATCAAAACTCATAATTTTCAACTTGAAAACTAATTTTCAGAATTGTTTACATAATGCGACGAAATGTGCTCGGGTCACCCCGGACCCCAACCAAAAGTGCGTACAAGTCCAAAAATATCATACGAACCTACTAGAATTGTCAAAACACCGATCTGTGGTCGTTTGCCAAGAATGTAGGCCGTGGTCTACCCAAATTTTATTTTAAGCAAAAAAAATTCTTCAAAAGTTAACGTAAAAAAAATCCAAAAAACAATACGGACTACGCATGCAAGGTCTCAGAATGTAGAAATTAATGCTAGTGCTCAAAATCACCTATCGGGTCATAACATTCTCCACCTCCAAAAGAAACGTTCGTTCTCGAATGGACATAAAAAAGTACATGGACTAGTAAAAAGGTGGGGGTACGACCCCGCATATCGGTCTTAGAGTCCCACGCAGCCTCCTCAATCGGATGACCTCTCCATTGCACTTTCACAGAAGGAAAACTCTTGGATCTCAACATACGAACCTGCCAGTTTAGAATAACCACTGGCCCTTCCTCATAGGTCATATTTTCGTCAATATGCACAGTGCTGAAGTACAAAACATATGAGTTGTCTTCATGGTACTTCTGAAGCATGGAAACGTGAAATATCATTTTTACCCCTTCTAAGCTAGGAGGCAATACAAGCTTATAAGCAACCTCTCCAATTCTCTCCAAAATTTTGAACGGGCCAATACACGTTGGGCTCTATTTTCCCTTATTTCCAAACCGCACCACACCCTTCATAGGTGACACTCAGAGCAAAAACTTCTCACCCACCAAATAAGCTACATTTTTAACCTTCCGGTTTGTATAACTTTTCTACCTAGACTAAGCTGTACGTAGTCGCACCTAAATCACCTTAACTTTTCCGTAGCGTCACTGACCAAATTAATGCCCAACAATCCAGTCTCTCCGAGCTGAAACCAACCAATCTGCAAATGACATCGCCTCCCATATAAGTCCTTATATGGCGGCATCTTAATACTCGACTGGTAACTGTTATTGAAGGCAACTCTACTAGAGGTAAGAACTGGTCCCATGATCCTCCGAAAATAATAACACATGCATGTAACATGTCCTCCAAGACCTAAATGGTGCGCTCGAACTGTCCGTTCATCTGAGGATTAAATGATGTGCTCAACTCAACTCGCGTGCCCCACTCACACTGCATGACTCACTAAATATGCAATGTGAACTGTGTGTTTGAGTAAAAAATGATGGAAATTGGCACACTGTATAGGCGGATAATCTCCTGGATGTAAATCTGAGCCAATCACTCTGATGCATAGTTCTTCAATCTCCACAATAACCCAGACTACATCATATTTCTTCAATGTCCGTGGTAAGCCTACCAAAAAATCCATAGTGATGCGCTCCTACTTCTACTTCGGTATCTCCAATATCTAAATCAATCCACCTGGTTTCTGATGCTCATACTTCACCTGTTAAAAATTCAAACACCGAGATACGTATGCAACAATATCTTTCTACATCCTACGCCACCAATAGTGTTGTTTGAAGTCATTGTACATCTTCGTGACACCTGGTTGAATGGAATAACACAAAATGTACGCCTCCTCAAGGATCAACTCTCTCAACCTGTCAACATTTGGAAGACATATCCATCCTTGAAGCCGTATAACACCAATCACAACCTCATTGGCACCACCCCGCTGCACCGTATTCTTCAACACCAACAAGTGAGGATCATCCAAATGGCGAGCCTTGATACGCTCCAACAAAAATGACTATACCACAACACAATCTAGAACCCGTCTAGGCTCCATAATATCCAATCTCATAAATTGATTGTTCAAGGCCTAAACATCCATGGATAGTGGCCTCTCTACTACCGGTAAATATGTCAAACTACCTATGCTCTCAACCTTCCTATTCAATGCATCAGTCACTACATTGACCATCATCTAATGAAATAATATGGTGATGTCATAGCCTTTTAACAACTCTAACCATCTGCCCTGCTGCAAACTGAGATTTTTCTGCTTGAACATCTATTGGAGACTTCGATGGTCGATAAAGACCTCACATGGAATGCCACACAAATAGTGCTTCCAAATCTTCAACACGTGAATAATAGTTGCCAAATATTAATCATGCATATGGTAATTATTCTCATGAACCTTCAACTGCCGAGATGCGTAGGCAATCGCAATATCGTCCTGGCATCAATACGGCGTCAAGAACAATACGCTATGCATTATAATACATGGTGTAAGATCCCGAAATCATAGGCAACACCATCACTTGGTTGTAATCAATGCAGTCATGAGTTTCTGAAAGCTCAAATCACACTCGTCAGACCATATGAAAAGAGCACCTTTCTAGGTCAACTTGGTCAATGTGGTTAAGATAGATGAAAACCCTTCCATAAACCGGCGATAATAACCTTCCAACCCCAAGAAGATGCGAATCTCTGTAGCGGAAGTAGATCTAGGCCTGTTCTAAACTGCCTCAATCTTCTTAGGATCTACTTTAACTCCCTCAAAGATACAACATGGTCAAAAAGGCAACGGATTCCAACCACAACTCACACTTTGAAAACCTTGCATATAACTGATGATCCCTCAAAGTCTGAAGCACGACCTGAAAATGGTGTTCATGCTCCTCTCGACTACGGAGTAAGAAAGAATATCATGAATGAAGAAAATCACAGAAGAATCCAAATAGGGCTTGAACACTCGGTTCATCAAATCCATAAAGGTTGATGGAGGCATTAGTCAAGCAAAAATGATATAACTAAGAAATCGTGGTGATCATACCGAGTCTGAAAAGTTGTCTTCGAGATATTCGATGCTCTAATCTTCAACTAATGGCAGCCAGACCTGAAATCAATCTTCGAAAATACCTTGGTGCCCTGTAGCTGATCAAATAAGCCATCAATCCTTGATGACCGACACTTGTTCTTGATAGTGACTTTGTTTAACTGCCGATAATCTATACACATCTTTATCATTCCATCATTCTTCTTCAAAAACAACATGGTTGCACCCCAAGGAGAGACACTCGGTCTAATGAATACCTTATCAAGCAAATCCTGCAACTATTCTTTCAATTCTTTCAACTCAACTGAGGCCATATGATATGGTGCGGTAGAAATAGGCAGCGTGCCCGGAACCAAGTCAATGAAAAGTCGATATCTCTGTCGGGTGGCATCCTTGGCAAGTTTATGGGAAACACCTTTGAAAACTCGCGTACAACTGGAACTAAATCTGTGGAAGGAACCTCTGCACTAGGATCACAAATATAGGCAAAATTTCGGATTTTGAGCCAATTTCAAATTTTGCGCTATAATTTCGTAAGTTCTCTGTAGAATTGATTCCTTTAGACCCTAGTGATTGTATTGTACTTCTCGTGGCTAGATTCGGGATGTTTGCAGGCCGATTCGCGAAGCAAAGGCATATTGGAATATAGTTTTGCTCGGATTGAGGTAAGTAATTGTTTTAAATCTGGTCCCGAGGGTATGAAACCCCGAATTTTGTGTTATATGATTGTTTTAAAGGTGACACACATGCTAGGTGACGGGTGTGTGGGCGTGCACAGTGGGAACTGTGACTTGGTCCATTCCGTGAAACTGAAAAGTTGAATAAACTTGTTGCTAGCTATATGCTCCCCATGTGTTATAGAAATTTGACTGTGAATCATGTTAGAGACCATGTTTAGGCTATGTGTTGATACGCTTGGGACCCAAAGAGGTTGTGTTATATGTTGAATTACCTGCTAAATGCTATTTGTACTCATTCTCAGTTTTTGTTCGCATATCATATCTCAGTCTCTATTATTCTTGTTGATATGTCATATTATTATTGTTTGTGCTGATTTTCCTGATTTCTAAGAGCCCGAGATATTGGAGAGACTGATGACAGAGTGAGGCTAAGGGCCTTATTGTGAGTATTTTACGGGATTGGACTGCACGCCGCAACATGTTTCGTTGATTTATTCCATGATTGGCTTGATGTAGCGCGTAGGCTGAAAGAGCCTCTCCGGGTGAACGAAAGTACCTACTGAGTGCGAGTGTCGAGTGACTGGTGATGAGTGACTGTGAGGAATGAGTGATTGTGAGGTTGGAGTGAATGGGATGACTGGGTGATTGTTTCCCTGAGAGGTTGTATATGATTTCATTGTTATTACACATAGTTTCCATATATCACTATTTTGAAAACTTCCGAAAGATGTTCTTATCCGTTTTACGTGAATTTGGCATAAATCAACTAATTTGGCTTAATATGCCGGATTTTAAAGCATGTCTACTTTCCTTGTTGAGACTACTTAAAATGAATTATAACAGTGTAGTTCGTCACTATCTTTCAGTTCCTTATTTATTATTGTTACTTACTGAGTTGATTGTACTCACACTACACCCTCGACTTCGTGTGTAGATTCAGGTATTCCCCGACACGGCGGGTGTTGATATCGTGCACGGTTGATCACCGGAGATTTACGAGGTAGCTGCTCGGCGTTCACAGTCCTTGTTTTCTCCTTCCTTATCCTTTCTTTATTTATATTTTGATATAGACTATCGAAGATATTTCCTTTCTAGATTGGTGTTGTATAGATGCTTATGGGCTCAGTGACACCGTGATATTGGGAGCTATTTTCCGCACTCGTGTTTCGGGGTATCACCCCTATTTATGAAAACCTTACTTATTTAATAATTTTGATTCATTTTTATGTGAAATATCAGAAGTATTTTAGAAATGTTGGCTTGACTAGTACCATCGATAGGCGCCATCACGGTAGGTTAAGATTTGGGCCGTGACAGTATCACCGGTTGAAGATTCAAAATTCTAATATTCTAAAGATGGCATTCGGGACCAGCTATGGTCACTAGGAATTTCTTGTGATGTCTCTTGGGCTGACCAATGCCCCAACATCATTTATGCATCTGATAAAATGTGTATTTTAGCCATATCTTGATTCTTTTGTCATAGTATTCATTAATGATATATTAATGTACTCGTGCAGCCAGGAGGAGCATAAGCAGCATATGAGGATTGTTCTACATACGTCGAGGGAGAAGAAACTCTATGCTTAATTCAATGTGAAATTTTGGTTTTTTTTTGTTCCTTTTTCGAATTAGGTCTAAATTAAAAGTAACATTATTTTTGGTTTAGGGTGTCATGATCTAGTTAATTACCTGTCTTGTCCGTTTGTAACTTATTTAGTCAACTTTTGATAAAATTTAAGGGCCTTTTTTTCCAAATAGAAACATACTGATTTAATTTGAAAGACGTTTCTCTTTACTTCGAGAAGAAAGAAAATATTTATGTGATTATTGACGATTCACAACTCGTAGATATTTATTTTCAAACTCCTAGACAAAAGTTGATAACTAATGGTCCAGTACTTTTGAAAATATTAGTGAATACGAGGGTTATGCATCA